>CABHPQ010171869.1:0-25148 GCA_902168405.1 Peromyscus aztecus | reverse complement strand
GAGAGAGAGAGAGAGAGAGAGAGAGAGAGAGAGAGAGAGAGAGAGAGCACACGGAGGGGAGAGAATACGGAAGGAGAGAGTGCGGAAAGAGAAGGCACAGAGAGGGTCCACCAGCTTTTTAGGCTGGGATGGCGTCGCAGGCTGGTGACATAATTAAGGACATAATCCTTACACTGCTGAGTTTAATTTGAGTTTTCATCTGAAGCCTGGTTGGAAATTTCTTAACTGGAGCAAGAGCAAATATCTGTGGATACACAAGTGAAGAAATTGACTCCTCTTTCCCCAGAGACCATAGAATCCAAGTAGTCCTTTGAGATAGGGTCACTTGTAGATGTAACCAACCGTCTTATTAAATAAGAAACACAGAGCCAATGTAAAGATAAAAGCCCAAGAGGTCAGAGCTAAGAGCCTTACCCGCCTGCTGCAGCTAGCCTCTTCAGCCAAGAGACCTCTCCGAAAGAGAGCTACTTCCTGTCTGTTTGTCTTTAAATAGACTTTCTGTTCTGCCTTCTCATTGGTTGTAAACCCAACCATGTGACTGCCTCGTCACTGCCTGTCTGTACAGACCTCCAGACACACATTGGAGCGTGTGTCTCCAATGCTGGGTGTATCCTTGAACACACAGAGATCTACCTAGCTCTGCCTACCAAGTGCTGGGGTTAAAGGTGTGCGCCTCCATCAGCAAATCCTACCGGCGTGCACCACCACAACCGACTTTCGCTATGGCTTGCTAATAGCTCTGACCCCCAGGCAACTTTATTTATTAACATACAAATAAAATCACAATTCAGTACAAATAAAATATCACCATAGTCACTTATCTTTTCCCTTGTCCATTCATGAATAAATGCTCCTACCCAATTGTGGGATCCCACAGAGTTTTCCTAGTGAGATCTGAGCTTGATTTACTCAGCAGGGTTGCATAAGGAGATGAATTGACCACATGTGGGATTTCCAGGTGTTTGGACGGGTCTGCACTTGGTTGTGCTGGGGGAAGGTCTTTTGCTTCTCCTCTTGGCATTCTTTTAAAAAGTTCTTTAGAAGAGACAGAAGGGGCTGGTGGATAAGGATCCAGGCCCTCCTGAGGCTATCCTGTGTTTCTGTCTGTCTCTCTCTCCCCTCTATATTTCTATCTAAATCTCTTATTCCTTACTCCTGAGGGGGACGGGGGGGGGGGGGGGGTTTGGGAGTGAGCCTCTCACACTCAGTCTCATGCAGGCTTTGCGCATTGCCATAGGTACAGTAAGTTCTTGAGTGCAATCGCTATGTCATATCCTGTTGGAGCCCACTGAAGTTTTCTAGTGGCTTTACCCAGCAGGGCTACATAAGAGGATGATTGGACCATGGACATGAGTACCAGGTGTTTGGAAGGGTCCTCACTTGTTTTTTGTAGGGCCCTGGCCACCCCATTTTGGGTAGCTGTTGCCTTGCTTGCTGACCTTGACCAGATGTCCTCCCTATGCTGATTCCCTACCAGTTTCCTTCCTCCTGAATGCTCACTGGAGGTTCCCTGTTTGTGTATCCTGCATATTGGGCATTAACAGCTTAGATGCAAGAATGTAGAACATTGGTAGTGAGCTTCTGCCCTCTGGGGTTCTCCCATTGTGCTGTAAGCCTGTATTTAAGGTTTCCTCCCTCCTTCAATAAACGGCGGCATTTGGCATTCTGCTGAGGCGAATGACCCACTGTCTCCTGTCTCTGTTTTTTGATCCACAGCCCCTTGCTCGGACATGGTGAATGGGTGGTGGTAGCATGGGCATTACCGCTACAGGTTTTATCTAGCAAGGGGGAGGTCTTTTGCCCCTACCCTTGGCATTGTTATAAAAAGTCCTTTTGAATAAAGTTCTGGGCTGATGGGTTTTGACCTGGGCCCTCCCAAGGCTATTCTATGTTTCTAACTATCTCTCTCTCTCTCCTCTATATTTCTAGCTACATATTTCTCACTTCTCCTTCTTCAAGAGTACCCCGGGGGAAAAAGTGGGAGCTGGTCTCCCTCAAATGAGGCCCAAACATGAATCAGGGACTTGCTGAAAGGGGGGTTAGATAGCCCCATGGAAAGTTAGGACTTGTCCAATTATGGAAATTAAGGTGGGAATAGTCAATTTTGGGGGGTGAAAGGGGTTGGAAGATGCTCTAGTGAGGGTGCAGTGTATATTTCTCTCTATCTAGGCTTCTTTCTTTTTCTCTCTCTCTTAAAATTCTATCTATAAAAATTGAGGAAAAATGTAAGGTAGTGTAGTAATATAATGTAGGAAAAAATTAGAGTAAGATATAGTAGGAATATTGGGAAGAAAACTTAGAATAAGATAAGCAATAAGGCAGAGGAAGTATGTCCTTAATTTTCTAACTATGGGGCTAGGAATGCAAACTGGGAAAATCAGAAAAAAATACCTATCAAAGATGAAAAAATGGGAAGAAAAAGATTCCCATGGGAAGCTTTTGGTCCCAAGTGCCAGAGGAAAGACTTTTTCCTGAGGCAGATCCAGGTGAAATAATACTTTTCACTCTGTTGATGCTGCCACTGTAATACTGTGCCATCAGAATTAGTTTCCTCTTGGCCATGAAGCCAAAGTTTAGAGAACAGAAGTCTTGGGAAAACTTGGTGGTCTTTATCTCTGTAGTAAAGTAAGTCTTAAGTTATTTTGAGAAACATAGGTTCAGGTATATTAGGGTAGAATAAGCTTTAGGCATAAGGATATTGTGTAGACTTATGTATAACAGAAATTTAGAAGATAGTAGTTTTTTCCCCCCTGAGTACAAGCAGAACCTGGGATGCAGAAAGCAGGCCCATAGCAGACTACCAGCTTGGCGGTCTGAGTGGCTTCAGAAGCTCCAGAAGCTGCAAACAATGGTGGACACCAGAGCCAGCACAAATGGCAGTAGCCAGGCATCAGCAGCTGAGACCCGCAGGACATTAGTACATCACAGGTGGCAGATGTCTGAGACAGCATGAGTAATGAGGGTCTGCAAGCTTTCTGCCATGAAAAACTACTGTGAGGACCAGAGATGCTTTGCCGTGAGAGAGTTGAATGGCAGGGAGAGCCCTGGAGTGCAGCAAAGACTTCAGATCCCAGCTGCTGGAGCAGGTCTGCCTCCCGGAATTGCAGTCCCTGGTGGCCGGAGCCTGGCAGAGATGCCTCAGGAGAGGCAGGAGCACCAAGCGGGCAGCTGGAGAGCTGGAGTGCAGAGTGCTGTGGCAGCTTTGCAGGAGACAAAGCCTCCATAGAAAGATGCCCTTGGGGTACACACCAGAAGGGCCAGGGAACAGGCACTCTGAGTCTGAGTGCATTCCGGGAACATCAGGGAGCCCTAGGCAGCATTTGGCAGAGCACAGGTCATGAAGACCACCGGCAGAGCAGGTAATGCAGCCAGGGTGCAGTGACCACAACTGGCCATGGTTGGGGTTTCCTCCCAGACCCCAGGTGCTGAGAGCAGTGGTTCCTACCAGCAGGGGTGGCCTCTTGAGTCTACATAGCATGAAGCAATTGAAAGCCCTCAGGGACTCAGGACACAGGGGTCCTGGGAATGGCCAGTTACCAGAGGCACAGACAGAGACTGTGAAAGTTGTGAAAGCCAGGAGCCCAAAGCCTTGCAGCTTCTGTTTGCTGGCTATGCAGAGAGCTTTTCTGAAGAGCTTGGTAGCGGCTCAGTTACTATGGCAGTTACTTCGTCATGAAGCAAGGTTGCTAGGGAAAGACTGCCATAAAATGCTGCTGTAACTCTAAGTGCCTCTGTGCCTGAGAATGAAAGTTACAGAGATGCTTGTTTGAACTAAAATTGTTAACTGCAAAAAAGGTTTTGGTGATGAGAAACATTTCTTCATATTTGGAAGACTGGTACCAGAATTTATTTATTTTATTGAACTTTTCAGACTTAAGAAATTGGATGGACAGGAGTGATTTCATTGTAATGGGACAGTTTTGAATTTACTTATGCATATAGACTCTAGCAACAGTGATGAGTTATGAACTGCTTTATGGAATTATTTGTGTTAAAAATGGAACTGTTTTAAATGGAGGAATTTGTTTTTTCTACCTAGGCTCAAGATGCAGCTTTGTGTGTTCATATATTCTTCATTAACTGTAGTGATTCATGAACCGTTTTGTGTTAACAATGGAACTGTTTTATTGGACTGTTTATGCAAAATGGAACTGGTTTTGTGTTAAAAATGGAACTATTTAAATGGAGAAGATTGGGTTTTTTTTCTAACTAGGCTCAAGATTTAGTTTAAAAAATTATAAAGAAAGGGGGAGTTAATATTCCTCAGCCTATTTAATTTAAAAAAATATTTTCTTGTTACTTGAGTGGATTAATGTTATGTTTTGTATAGTTCTAGTAAGAAATTGTTTTTGGATGTTTGCTAAAGTTTTTAAAGTGTTAATGGTTATATTGAAAGTACTGTTTTTGAATGTAGGTTTGTAGGAAAGTGTTAATGGTTATATTGAGAGTATTGCTTTTGAATATTGTGGTGATATTGTGTTCCCCCAAATATTGTGCACCCTAATAAACTTATCTGGGGTCAAAGAACAGAACAGCCACTAGATAGACATAGAGGCCAGAAAATGGTGGCACACACACCTTGAATCCTAACATTCTGAAGGCAGAGATCCGTCTGGATCTCTGTGAGTTCAATGTCACACTAGAAATAGCCAGGCATGATGACACACACCTTTAATCACAGGAAGTGATGGCAGAAAGCAGAAAGGTATATAGGGTGTGAAAACCAGGAACTAGGGTCAGTTAAGCTTTTAAGCTTTTGAGCAGCAGTTCATCATTTGGATGAGGACTCAGAAGCTTCCAGTCTGAGGAAAAAGGATCAGCTGAGGAATTGGCAAGGTGAGGTGGCTGTGGCTTTTTCTGCTTCCCTGATCTTCCAGCATTCACACCAATACCCAGCTCCAGGTTTGTTTTTATTAATAAGACCTTTTAAGATTCATGTTACTTCTGGCACCCAATGTGTGGGGGTGTAGTGCTTGAATCTGCTAGCTCAGTCAGTAGAGCATGGGACTCTTAATCCCAGGGTTGTGGATTCGAGCCCCACATTGGGTGCCACTTGACCCATCCAGCAGGCCAGGTTATTCGTGGGTCTCGAGCCGTGAAACACCTGAAAGAACCATGGGGAGAGAAGGGAAGGGAGCCGAGCACAAATGAGACACCGAGTCAATCTGAGTCGTGTCAAGGCTCCGTTTATTAACTGAATTGCTGATGCTTTTATACAGGGCTTTAAGCAGGGAGGGGGAGCAGAGAAAGGAGAGTGGAAAATTTTTAGAAGAAGTCAGAGTGGTTGGGGGGAGGTGAAGTCTCTTTGGTCCAAGGCTCTGCAGCTGGCCGATTACTGTTCAAGGCTATATCTAAAAGTCTACTTCTTAGTTAGGCCAAAGTCTTCCTGCCTTGGCAAGTCTTGCAGTTAGCCAAGGGCGTCTGGTTTTGCCAGACTCCAAACTCCAAGCAGAAATACAAAACATAACTATCTTGAGTCAGACAGTCCTGGGTCAGTCTCCAACATGAGGGGGGGTACAAATTCTTGAAAAACTACTTGCCTGTGGCCTTGCAGGCCCCAGCTCAGACCTGTGCTACACATTGCCAGTTGTGGTGGTGCACGCTGGTAGGATTTGCTGAAGGAGGCAGAGGTAGGTCATCTACGAATGGTTTAGCACCAGGTTCCACACAAACGTGCATTCAACATAACAGGCGAGAGGGTGGCCCCCTTTCCAGCCCACGTGGCAAGAACTCATTAAAAACCATTGATGGTTATGCCCTGGCTTGGCCCCAGCTCAGTCCCAGCTCAGCCCCAGCTCAGCCCCAGCTTGGCCTGGCTTGGCCCAGGCTCAGCCCTGGCTCAACCAGAGTTTACAGGCCCCAGGCCTGGCTGGAGCTACTGGTCCAGCTGCACATGGTCAGAGCTGCACTCGACCACAGCTGCAACAGCTACACGCAGCTGCAGTTGGAGCTGCTTGCGGCCAAATCACCAACTCACGTGGTTGGAGCTTAAGGAAGCCAGAGCTCAGGCTCAAATTGGCTCGAGCAGGAGCATGTGGCTGGATTTCAGCTTTTAGTCAGAACACATGTCTATGCTTTCTCTCTCTCTCTCTTTCTCTCTCTGGATTCCTATCTTGGACACTAGGTAGCTGTTTTGAAATTCCCTCAGATTTCTCCTGTTCTACACAGACTTGGTAAGTCAATTAAGATATCAGATATTTTAATAGGAAAAACAACTTAAAAGAGAAAATTTTTTCCACATTTAAAAAAAGGGTATTATCTGTACAATAGAAGAAAATTGGTCTTTTTTTTGACAAAACTTTAGGCAGTATGAAAATGGAACAATTATATGAGAAGATTAATGTTAATGAGATGTACATTACACCAATTATGCATATTATTAGTTTACTTATCCTTATTTTACAATTTAAAAAGATAGTCAATTTAAGTACCAGGATAAAAGCTTTAGAAAAACTTGTTAAAATGAATTATAGAGAAATTCAGACTCAGACAGAAGAATTTAAGGGTGAAATTATTTTAGGATTGGATTATAAGGTTACAAAAAAGCCTGTTTTCAAACAATCAAACTTAATTTATTTGGTAACCAAACAGCAGCTACCTGGTAATGTGAAGGTACAAAATAATTGGACTCCAATTGAAATGTTAGATTTAAGAAAGTTTAAGGAGGCAATAGTATCTTATGGTGTGCATTCCACATTTGTAAAGCAAATGTTAAACTCCTGGTCAATTTGTAATAGGATTTTCCTCAGGACTGTAAAGAGCTGGTAAATGATGTCCTGGAACCCGGAGCACAGCTGCAGTGGTGCATGTATTACCGTGGTGAGGCTAAAACCATAGAAAGTCAATGGAGGGCTAGAGGTGTGGAAATCTCCCAGGATCAGCTTCTTGGAGAAAGCCAATATGCCTTCTGAAATACAAAGACAATGTTTATATGATAACCAGACCCTAATTCTATGTCAAATGGTGGTCATGAATGCATGGGACAGAATTGAGGAAGCTGGAAAGAAAACTGAGTCATTCACAAAAGTTATACAGGGCCCAAAAGAATTCTTCACAGATTTCTTACAAAGACTGTCTTCAGCAGTAAATAGAATGATCCCAAATTCAGAAGCTAGCCAGATAATAATAAAATCTTTGGCTTTTGAGAATGCAAATGCAGCATGCAAGAGAATAATCAGGAAGGGCAAGATCTGCACCCTTGGAGGATTGGATTAGAGACACAAATAATGTTGAGTCTCATGGCCATGATGATTTGTGGACAGGAGAAGCAATTTCAAGAGGTTTGAGGAATGTCAGATGTTTTGGATGTGGAAAGCAAGGTCATTTGAAAAGGGACTGTAAGCAGGGCATTCCTAGAAACAATATTTCTTCAAGGAACAATGACAACAGAATGCCCTTCCTTCTGGAGTATGCAGAGGTTGTGGTAAGGGTAAACATTGGACCAATGAATGTAGATCAACGAGGGACAAACAAGGTAATGCTTTACCTCAGCTGGGAAATGCCCAGAGGGGGTCAGGAAGGCCTCCACAGCAAATCCAGTTCAGACCATTCCTGCTGTCGTAGAAGAAACCCCTACTCAGAGCAATTAAATAACCAAATGCCTATTGGAATAAACCAGTCTGCTGGGGGTGATGGATCAGCTGAGAGAGAGAGAGAACAGAAAATTCAGGAGAAACCATAAAGAAAATTTTTTAGCAAACTTCTATTAATGAACAAAGACCAAAATTAACAATAAGAATAAATGATGTTTTGTTGTCTGGTCTAGTAGAAACAGGTGCTAATGTGACCATAATTGCACCAGAATTTTGGCATCCATCTTGGCCTCTTCAGGAGGTAAATGTTCAACTGTTAGGAATTGGGACATTATCTCAAGTGAAACAGAGTGCAAGATGACTCGAATGTATAGGTCCAGAAGGATAGAGAGGAAAATTAAAACCATATGTGGCTTACATGGCTATGAACTTATGGGGTCTAGATCTGTTACAACAATGGAATACTCAGATTAACATCCCTCCAACCTCAGAAACAAATCATAAACTAGCACATGTTTCTGAGAGAAATATTAGAAGATATTATTCTAATGAGTGGTCACCAGCCATCCATATTATATAAGAACAGGGCACAATAACTGATGATCTCCCAAAGACACCAACAGCTCTACCTTTAAAATGGTTAACAGACAAGCCTGTATGCGTTCAGCAATGGCCTTTAACAACAGAGAAACTCCAGGCTTTAGAAGAGCTGGTAGAAGAGCAGTTAAATGCTCAGCATATTGAAGAATCAACCAGCCCTTGGAATTCTCCTGTATTTGTTATTAAAAAGAAATCTGGTAAATGGAGAATGGTAACAGACCTTAGAGCAATTAACAAATTAATTCAGCCAATAGGCTCTCTACAATCTGGAATTCCTTTGCCTACTCTGTTACCAAAAGGATGGCCTCTTATAGTCATTGATTTAAAAGACTATTTCTTTTCAATAGCCTTACAAGAAAAAGACAGAGAAAGATTTGCCTTCACGGTTCCTACTTATAATAATTCTCAACCGGTTAAAAGATTTCAATGGAGGGTCCTCCCACAGGGAATGTTGAATAGCCCAACACTGTGTCAATATTTTGTTCAACAGCCATTGGAAGTGGTACGTAAAAATTTCCTAAATCTATAATTTATCATTATATGGATGATATTTTACTAGCTGATTCAAATGCAGATACTTTAGAAAGAATGTTTGAAGAAGTAAAGTAAGTTTTGCCTTGCTGGGGATTACAAATTGCTCCTGAAAAGATACAAAGAGAAGATTCTATTAATTATTTAGGATATAAAATAGAGCTACAAAAAATTAGACCCCAAAAGGTGCAAATTAGGAGAGATCGATTACAGACTCTTAATGACTTTCAAAGATTATTTGAATGGGAGAGGTCAAAGTATCCCTATTTGGAGATGCTATATTCTATATATGAAAGAACCATTCCTTCATACACTCAGGAGTCCCAAAAAAGTACTAAACTAAAACCCATACTATTTATGCAGAGGACCTGGTGCAGACTCATGTAGGTCCTGTGATTGCTGCTTCAGTTTCTGTGAGTTTCTGTGAGCCCTGCTTAGTTGATTCAGAGGGCCTTGTTCTCCTGTTTTCCTCCATCCCCTCTGGCTCTTACATTCTTTCTGCCTCCTGTTCTACAAGATTCCCTGAGCACTGAAGGGATTTGATGGGACATCGCATTTAGACTCTTTTCATGTAATGTCTGGCTGTGGGTCTCTGTTATTTGTTCCCATCTGCTGCAGGAAGAAGCATCTCTGATAATGACCAAGGAACTGATATGTGAGTATAGCATAATATCATTGCTATTAATAAGGTTGCTTTTTTTCTTTTTAGACTAGTAGTATTTGGTTTTCTCCTAGGTCTCTGGGATATCTAATCTCTGGTTCTTGGTCACCCAGTTTCAGTTCTGTGTGAATGGGTTCTGTCTTGAGGAGTGGGGCTTATGTCAAAGCAAATACTGGTTGGTTATTCCCACAAGTTTTGTGCAACCATTGCCCTGGCATACTCTGCAGGCAGGAGAGAATGTAGATCACAGTTTGTGGCTGGGTTGGTGTTCATGTTTCTCTTCAAGTAGCCTGCAGAGTACCTTCCCATACCAAAGATGATAAAAGTGGCAGTGAAGGTTCTGTGTAGGCACCAGCTCAATTTCTCCATGTTTAATGAGTTGTGTGGGTGTTGTTTTCAGCAATGGGGCTTTGCTGTCAGTTTGTGTGTGGGGGGGGGGCAGCCTTTGTCTTTGGAACAGTCTGGGTTGTCTGGGGAATTCCATGAACTGTGATCACAATTAGTCTTATCAAATAAAAATCTGCAGTCAGATATCAAGGTAAATGCTGAAAGATCAGAGAAGCAAACGAGCAGCCAGTCACTTCTTACCTCTCTGAATCCTCAGACAGAAAGAGGCCAAGATCCTGTCTCCACCTGCCTTATATTCCTATCTCTACCTGATTGTGCTGGGATTAAAGATGTGAGCCTACCAAATGCTGGAATCAAAGGCATGAGCCTCCCAAGTGCTGAGATCAAAGACATGAACCTCCCTAGTGCTGAGATCAAAGGTGTGAGCCTCCCAAGGGCTGAGATTAAAGACGTGAGCCACTGCTGCCTAGCCTCTATGGTTAACTAGTGGTTAGCTCCACTCTCTGCTCTCCAGGCAAACTTTATTTGTCAGAACACAAACAAAATATCACACATTTCCATAGGGCCCCTTTAGCCAACAACTCAATTTGATGTGTGCCTGTACTGGAAGTTTCATTGGGTGATGAGAGATGTATGCCTGGTTCTTCAAACGCAGTTTTAAAGCCTGTGTGGCCATTGAGGCCATTAGGTCCTGGAGGAAGGGCCTTATTACTATATAGATACATGGTCACTTTGTCCAACCATCTTGTATTACCACCCAGATATTAATACACACATTCTTCATTAGAGATGCTTCTTATTGTAGGAGGCAATGGCTTAGAAACCCCATGACTGAGCAAGTACCACGAATATGTAAGAAACTCAAATTACACTCAGTGGGGCACACACAGAACATGGAAACAAGAAGGGGACTTGTTAAGTATCCCAGCAACAGAGGGATGGAGATGAAAAGAGAATGTGGAAGAGAAAAGGACTAAGATTAATTATATAAGATATAAAACTGTCAGAAAAAATTAAGGGCAAGAAAGGGCCAGAGAGATGGTTCAGCAGTTAAGATCTCTTGCTGGTCTTCAGAGGACTTGAGTTCAGTTCCCAGCACCCATTTCAGCTGTTTGACAACAACCTATAACTCCAACTCCATGGATTTGATGATTGTGGCCTCCACAGGCACCATTATGCAGGTGAGCTTAAACATATGCACTTGCCAGTAATAGTTTTTTTTATCATTTTTTTAAAAACTAAAACACACAGCCAAGTGTACTGGTTCATGCTTTTAATCCTGGCATTTGGAAGTCAGAAGCCAGTAAATCTATATGTTTGAGGCCAGACTCTCCTACATAGCACCAGGACAGCCATAGTTACACTATGAGATCTTTCCTCAAAAATAAAAAAAAAAACCAAAAAACAAAAAAAAAAAACAAGCAAACCATCAAAAACCCAACCAAATAAGTAACTGTAAAACACATATACAAAAATCTCATTTGAGCCAAGTGTAGTGGTGCAAGCTTTAATTCCAACTCTTTGGAGGCAAAGGCACGAACTATGTGAGTTCTAGGCCAGCCATGCCTACATAGTGAGATCCTGTCTACTAACAAAAAAGAAACAAAAAAATATTATTAGAGCACCATATACACTGAAAAGCTGAAAATATAAACTCTATGTAAACACCAGAAAAATGCCCTTTTTCATATAAATGTAAGGAAATTGCAAAAGAATTAGTAAGTTTTTAAAAATATGACATTTAATGAAAAAATACTTTTAAGAAGCACACATTTTTACTTTCAAATGAACCACATTACCAACAAAGTAGGTAAAATTAAGTCTACTGTTTTATTACAATTTCACCTCAGTTCAATGAATCCAACAGCTCTGCAGTAAAGTTGAAAAAGTAATACCTCATTTCATTTAAACAATACCCATTGAACTTAATTAACCAAACTTACATCACCTCAACACAAATGTTTTTTATATGGTTGCTATTGTTAGAGACAGTGTCTTGGTGGCTTCAGCATTCCAAGCACTAGGCAATACAGGCAGGCAAAATTATGACATTATTCACCAAATCTTATTTCAAAACTATAAAAAACAATAATACAAACTAAAGCTCTCATATAAGAATTGAATGAGAAAAATGCTCATAATTTTACTGTACTCTGTTATTTCCAGAAATAGTCTGTGCAAATAAATTTGTTCAGTCTCCACATTACTCTTATAAGATTGAAGTACATAATATTTCATAAATTTTCTTATTTGAATAAACACAGCTTTCTCCTAGTTGCTTTATTCACATAATTATTTAAAGATGTGTTTTTATTTATATGTACGTGTATCACATGTGTTCTGTACCTGCAGAGGCTAGAAGAGGGCATCACAGTTCTTGGATTTGGGAATACAGGTGGTTATGAACCACAGTCTGTGGATGTTGAGAAACAAACTCAGGTTCTCGGGAAGAACAGTATGTGCTTTGAACAGATGAACCATCTTTTGTTTTTGTAAAGAAAATTCCACTTGCTCACAACTGGTTAAAGTCCCATATGGTGTTCAAACCCACTGTATCCATTATAGTTCTCTAATCTCTACCATCCCCACCTCACCCAGTGCTAGAATAAAAGGCATGCCCCACCATGCCCAGTGCAATAGGATTTTATCCTATGTATGTTTACATATTGAGGCTACAACTACACTTTTTGAGCTTTCAGTTACTCTCCACTGTTTTCTTTTTCTTTTCTTTTAATAAATATTGAGCTTGTGTGAGCCCATGTGTGTTCATGGAACTCAGAGGTAAACTTTGGGAATAATTCTCTATTTCCACCATATGGGACCCTAGGATGGAACTGAGAATATCAGACTTAGAAATAAGCACCTTTACCCACTGAGCCTTTCTTATGAGCTGTTCACAGTTTTCTTTCATACTTCACAATATAAGTAAGTTGTCCATAGACAAGGCCACCAGATATGCTGCTGCAAATTCTTCAGTTCTTTTCTGTTGGCTCTTTCATGCATATAAAGGGATGTGGAACACATAAAAGCTTCTCTATTTTTACATGTGTAAGTTTTCTCTCCAATGAATTCTTTCATGCTTCACAAGATAGCTGCAATCACTAAATGCTTTCCCACATTTTTTACATACATAGGGTTTCTCTCCAGTATGAATTCGTTCATGACGGTAACGGGCACTCTGATGTGTAAAGGCTTTTCCGCAATGCTTACATATATAAGGTTTCTCTCCAGTGTGAGTTCTTTCATGGTTGCGAAGGTATGTGGAACACCTAAATGCTTTTCCACAGTGTTTACACACATAAGGTTTTTCTCCAGTATGAGTTCTTTCATGATTGTAACAAGCCTTACGTTGAATGAAAGCTTTCCCACAATACTTACATGGGTAAGGTTTCTCCCCAGTGTGGATCTTTTCATGGCTGATAAGATGACTGGAATGAATGAATGCTTTCCCACATTTTTTACATACATATGGTTTCTCCCCTGTATGAATTCTTTCATGACTGTAACGGGTACTGGAATGGGTGAAGGCTTTCCCACAATGCTTACATGTGTAAGGTTTCTCTCCAGTGTGAGTTCTTTCATGGTTGCGAAGGCATGTGGACCATGTAAATGCCTTCCCACACTGTTTACATACATAAGGCTTTTCTCCAGTGTGAGTTCTTTCATGATTGTAACAAGCATCACGCTGGATGAAGGATTTGCCACACTGCTTACATGCATAAGGTTTTTCTCCAGTGTGAATTCTTTCATGGTTGCGAAGGGATGTAGAACAAGTAAATGCTTTCCCACACTGCTTGCAAACATAGGGTTTTTCTTCAGTGTGAATTATTTCATGTCTGTAACAGGCACTGTGATGGCTGAATGCTTTTCCACAATGCTTACACGTATAAGGTTTCTCTCCAGTGTGAATTCTTTCATGGACAAGAAGGTGTGATGAACGAATAAATGCTTTGCCACATTGCTTACACACATAGGGTGCATCTCCACTATGAATTCTTTCATGTTTCTGAAGGTATGAATAATGTCTAAATGTTTTTCCACACTGATTACACACATAACATTCCTCTCCAGTATGAATTCTTTCATGGTAGGCAAGTTGACTGAAATTAATAAAGGCTTCTCCACATTGCTTACACATAAATGGTTTCACTCCAGTGCGGACTCTTTCATACATTTGAAAGTAACTGTATTTCCTGACAGCTTTTTCAAACTGATTATATTTGTGACATGTACCTTCACTGTAAATGCGCTCATAATTTTGAACAGAAGTGTGAATCCTATAGGCTTCATTAGATTGTTTCTTTTTATAAACTATCTGCCTAGGACTTTTGAGTACCTGAAAGGACTGAAAAGAAGTGAAATCTGTATAACATTTCTCATGTTGAAAAGATACCTCCACATGTCCCTTGCTGTCAAATGGTTTCTCTCCAGTTTCAACTGTGAGATCCACACCTGAGGGTAAATGACCAATGGTATCTTTTGCACATACATTTCTTTCATGTACTGCTGTTACAGAAGACATGTCCTCATTAACAACATATTCTGGAATCTGGTGGTGGGTTTCTCCACACTGACAACCATCTCCATATTTACAGTCTCTCTCAATCACTGGAGTTCTGCAAAAAAATGAAAAGAGCATAACTAATATTTTATGATTAGCCAACAGAAGCATTGGAGGCTGGATACTGTGTCTCATTCCCATTAATTCACATTAATAGAGTACTTAGGAGGCAGCAGTAGAATGATACCAACTTTGAGGTTCACATAAAAAGAGCTTGATTTAAGGGACAATACTAAGTGTTGACTTTGCTTTTATAAGCAGTTTTTCTACAAGAGTGTGGACCCTTATGGGTTCCTCATGCCACATTGGAATATCCCACACCCACTGCTATATGGGTAATACTAATTGGAGTCAATGAGTTATTTAAAAAACAAAACAAAACAAAAACTTCTTTTAAAAAGACATGTAGTTACTAGAACAGGGATCTGAGGAAGGATGCTGGAGGAGTTGAAGAGGAAAGAGAAGGATAGATCTATGATTAGATACATTGCATACATGTATGAAATTACCAAAGAATAAGTTTTTAAAATGTCTATACCAGTTAACAATGGGGAAACTTATTTATGGAAAGGATGTGGATCAAGCATGATAAAATTTGAAATACCTGAGTAACCTTCATGAGATTTATTGAAGCTAGATCCCAATTTAAAACTGAAATTCACTGTACTTAACATAGAGGCATACATCCAAAATCCTTAAGACAACCTGATAAAAATATATTAAATACTTTTGTGCATGAAGAGAAGTCTGTATATCTCAAATCATCGGAAAATATCTTACACGGCCCAATGTTGTAATACATTTGGGAAATATTAATAGATTACAGAGGTGGAATTCTCAACAATTCTGGATGCACAAACTCAATCCAGGTTTTAGAAAAATTTGTCATAGAAGCATTTTACATTTAGATGTAGTTGGATCACTGGTTTGATTTTCATATTTCCTAAAACAAATTGCAAATATTTGATACAAATTCCCCCTTTTGAGTGTGAATTACCGCAGACGACTTCTGACATTTGCACACTCTTCTTCAATGTTTTCTTCTGTTTTCCCTGGAAGTAAATCAAAAGAAATCATTATGACTTACCCACCACTAGAAAACACTTATTATAGTCTACCTTTCACTGTGTTATAATAACCTGGCATGCTACAGTCACCATCATGTCCCCTTTCAATATTTTAATTAATGAAACTACAGAGAGAAGCAAGAAATAGCTGTTGTCTCACTAAATAAGCAAAAGAATCATGGTGTTTTTTTTACCTATGGAGATCAGGTTCATAAAGGTTTCTGTCATCACATCTCTGTAGAGCTTCTTTTGACTAAAATCCAACAAAGCCCACTCTCCTGGGCTGAAGTTCACAGCCACATCATCAAAGGTCACTGGCTCCTAAAATAACAGGGAAATGGTTAGCATTAATTGCCAATTTGGCAACATCTGCCACCTTGATAGGACCAGGCCATCATAGTGAAAGCTGGAAGACAAGAATGCTGACAGAAATGCAGACAGGTAAATGTCACCTTGTGACATTTTAGAGAAAAATTATAACTCCATCAGGAAGTGAGATAGAGGTCATTCATTTCCTACTTTGCCACAAATCTGGATTCATTTTGCCCAGGGCTTAAGAACGTAGATGAAGTTGAATATAAGATAATGGACTAATTTATTTGCAAGAGGAAAAGGGTGTATGCAATCTTAAAGTTTTGGACAAGCAGATTACAGACAACAAAGCAGCTGTATTGTCAAAGGGATTAGCACTGGACACTGGGACAATAGAGAGGCAGCAAGCATAGGGAATAACTGAACAATGTAAGACTCTACTTGGCTTAGACAGTGCAAATATCCCTTTCTGAAAAATGTACCTACTAATTTATTGACCACTCATTGTAGTATCCTCTATGCATCAGGATGCAAGTATGCCTGCTTTAAACAATTAAAATACATTATTCCACTTAGCAACACCTTGGTAATGTCTGCACTCCATTCAAATACAAATTAGAACACACCTGACTATGGGTTGATCTGACATGAACTAGTTTTAGGTACATGGACATTAAGGCAAACACTGAAAATGAACCTATAAGGATAATCAATCTTCTTTTCTTCTATCTTACACCTATGCATAACTGGGCATGAGTATGATCAAATTCTGATGAATTATGGAAAAGGAGGTGTGCAGTGAACAGAGATGTACCCCAAACCAGTCTATCAATCAGAACCATCTGTGCATGCTACCCTCCTCAGCAGCCAAACTCCTCCTCCTTTCCAACTCCATAACAAAAGGAGGCCAGTACCAATAATTGAGATTCTTGAGTACCCTCACTTCTCAGGACTGAACCAAACTTTGCAGCTACTTGGTTTTACAATGCTTGTTTTAGGGCTGGAGAGTTGGCTTAGCAGTTAAGAATAATAGCTGCTCTACCAGGTGGTGGTGGTGCACACCTTAAATCTTAGCACTTGGGAGGCAAAGGCAGGCAGATCTATTTGAGTCTGATCTACAGAGAAAATTTCAGGACTGCTAGGGCTACAGAGAAACCCTGTCTCAAAAGAACAAAACAAAAGAAAGTAATCGCTGCTCTTAAATACGAGTCTAGTTTGTTCCCAGCACCCACATCCAGGTGGCTTACAACTGCATGTAACTGCACTCCAGGGAATCTGACAACTTATTTGGGTATCCACGGGCACCAACAAACACTCTCATGCACACTGACATTTATATATATAATTAAAAAGAAAATATGTCTTTTCATAAAAACCAGGATTTTCTTTTTTCCTTTTCCATTTTCTCCTCCTTCTTGTGCTCTCACATGTGTGTGAGTTACAGAGCATCATTGCTTCAGTAACTTCAGTGTGTGATTGTAGAGACAAGCAGAAAAGTAAAAGGAGAAAGGAAAAAAATTCTTTGTGGGTATAAATAACAGAAAACAACTACAAGCTATTGTGTTGCATGGCCACATGTAATATTGAGAAATCATGGTGAAAAATAGCTCTGGTCTGGGCCTTGGAGCCTGGAGCAAACTAAGTTTGTCCTCCCAAGGCTCTGTCACAAGCTTCACAACCATCTCAAGAGAGCAAGGCCCTGACTGGGGACCATTTACTCCTTAGTCTTTCCTTAACTACTCCTTTTCTCTTTAAAACTCCTGCTGTCTGACCACAACATTATACAGTTAAGAGTCAGTAGGTGTCAGCCCTTTACAGGATAACCAGGTCACTAACTGGGGAATCAGACCTTTCCTGGAGTAAGACAAACTGTTAGATCAATGTCTGTCTGTCTAATATGAGCAATTTTCATCCTTTCTGTGGCTTTACATCTTGTGACTTCTTCAAATACCCCATCCTTTTAAACTAATACAATATATACAGGTAATGGCTCAGGGATCCTGTCTTTTTTGTAACATAAATTGCTATAATCTGATCACTCTAATTATGGAGTAATAACCATATTATGGATTATTCCTCTCCCCTTTCCTAATTAAACCTAAAGGAAACAGGTTCTCTCATATCACAGCATTTCTTGGACTGTCTTTACTGGATATATGGCCTGGCAGGACTCCTCTCTTGTAATGATTGTAAGTCATCACTCCTACCAATAGATAAACCTCTTCCCGAACTCTCATTCAAACAGTGACTCAACTCACAAGTCAGTGCCTTTCCAAGGGGCTCACTGGGAGATGATGTTCTCCAACTGGAGGTCAGCACAAATATATTAAGGTATGAAAGCACAAGAAAGGCTTTAGCAATATGGGGCTTCACTTAGCTTGGGCTATGTACATGTATCACTCCAACAGGGCACTTAAGAGCATGGTAGCAACCTAGGACATGCTCCCACAGTCTTGCATCAGGCTACTCATATACTGGTTTTAAATGATGGATTAAGTTACTCCCTTTAGGAAACCCTCATCAAAGACCCATTTCTATTCAAATACAAACAAATACACATCCAAGACATATGGAAATTGGGCCAATCCAGTATTAGCTAGTTTTTGCTGTAAGCTTAATAAGACAAATTATGTCCTCCAAAGGACCTTTTTAAAACAGAAGAATCCAATATTTACAATCTTATGCCTATGCATACTTAATAGTGCATATGAGGGGCTGGAGAGATGACTGAGAGGTTAAGAGCACTGGCTGTTCTTCCAGAGGTCCTGAGTTCAATTCCCAGCAACCACATGATGGTTTACAACCATCCGTAATGAAATCTGGTGCCCTCTTCTGGTCTGCAGGGATGCAGGCAGAACACTGTATACATAATAAATAAATAAATAAATTAAATAAATAAATAAATAAATAAATAAATAAATAAATAAATTTTTTTTAAAGAAAGAGTACATATGATTAAAACCAGATGCATTGTGGAAAATGACATATTAAGTCTCATCAAGGGTAGTTCTCTGTTAACAATGAATATATGATTTTATGGAAGAAAATAAGTGGAAAAAGACACAAAGAAAGCAGTTAACATATTCTTTGTTTCTTTTAGACAAGATTTCTCTGTGTAACACCTTGGCTGTCCTGGAACCCACTCTGTAGACTAGGCTGGCCTAGAGCTCACAGAGATCCACTTGCCTCTGCCTCCTGAGTGCTGGGATTAAAGGTTTGGGCCACCACACCTGGCAAGTGCATATATTTGTTGGTGGCTATGTTAAAGGAGGAGCAGACAGAAAGTGACTTCAGGAGTTTGGCCTACCAGAATGCAAGACGCTGATGAGTGAATCTTGGATAGGCAAGGCCCCAAGGGCTTCGGCTCCAGAATGTTTCTTGCTATTGCTGTATCTTTGCATGTTTTCCACTGCCATTTTTCTTTGGTATCTGGCATGGTGTGACTGGGTGGGTGTGGGTATCCCCACTGCCTTTAATGTAGTGTGATTATCTCATGGGAATATCCCATTCTACTCGGCATTTTTACCTGTGGATTATTATGAAGATGATTTCCTCTTAAGTTATAGTGTTTAACTGAAGCAATGATTTTTATATAAAAATAGAGTTAGATTAAATAGAATTTTGTTGATTGAGGGGTTTTAATAATTATAGTAAGGGATTGTGATAGAGGTTAGTTTAGTGGAAAAATTAATATAGGTAAAAACAGGATATGGTGTTGCATACATCCCTGAAAAAGCAGGTGCTGCAGAGGGTAGAAAATAAGAACAAGGAAATGTCTCTCAGCTAGGACTTATGAGTTTCCTTTGAGAAGCCATGTAGACTGTGACTTAGGTTAATGGTTAAGAAAAATAATTGAGTACCAGAAGCTAAGGTAAATCAAGTTAATTAATCTTTTAATGTTAATGTTGTTAGATGTATCCATGGGTTTCAGTCTGCATCATAGCTAAAACAAAGCTTTAAATAATGACTTAAGGTTAAGATGTTTTTGTTAATGGCTTTGAGGTAGCAAATCTTGGGGAACAATTTAAAAACCATAAAGGCACGCTTTTAATAATTGAACAAGGGACTCACTGAGGTCAGGGAACAGAAATAGTGGCAGCCTGGCTATTGCCTTTCTTGATAAGATGGGTTGGTATTAAAAAGTGATGATTAATTCCTTGTCCCCATTTCTGCCCTCAGCTTCCTGATATAAAAAAGTGTTGATGAATGGGTATGCATACTAAGGATTGAAAGTAGAGCTGACTGTTTTTCATATACAAAAGTTTGGATTTATGATTCTTTTAAGATTTTTTATAAGATTACCTTTTTAGATAAATAATAAAATGATTGATCCTTTTTTGGTAACTACAAAATGCAATCTGCCAGCAAAAAAAAACTGGCTGAGAAAAACACCATGCTTGCTTATACTCTGTTAATCTATAACAAGTTGCTTAGGTATAAATGTATATGTGTTCTTGGGATAACTTGTTTTTCACCTGTAATACGTAAAATGTTTAATCATATAAGGGATATGGGAAATATGTTGTTTTTTACTTGTATTCACTATAATCATTCTTTTAAGAAATAATGAAACCACATTGTAATTTTTATACTGCTTGAAAGATTTTGCTGGGGTATATAAGCTGTTGTAGATGTAACCAACCATCTTATTAAATAAGAAACACAGAGCCAATGTAAAGATAAAAGCCAAAGAGGTCAGAGCTAAGAGCCTTACCCACCTGCTGCCAGCCAACCTCTTCAGCCAAGAGACCTCTCCAAAAAAGGGAACTACTTCATGTCTGTCTTTAAATAGACTCTGTGTTCTGTCTTCTCATTGGTTGTAAATCCAACCATGTGACTGCCACGTCACTGCCTGTCTGTACAGACCTCCAGACACACATTGGAGTGTGTGTCTCCAATGTGGCTGTATCCTTGAACACACAGAGATCTACCTAGCTCTGCCTACCAAGTGCTGGGATTAAAGGCGTGCGCCTCCTTCAGCAAATCCTACCGGCATGCACCACCACAACTGGCTTTCGCTATGGCTTGCTAATAGCTCTGACCCCTAGGCAATTTTATTTATTAACATACAAATAAAATCACATTTCAGCACAAATAAAATACCACTATAAGCTGTAAGGGAAAAAAATAAAGTTAGTTAGAAATAAGCCATCAATAGAGACAGAAGGGATATAGCTGGATAGAGGTAAGAAAAGAAATAAAGAAGAGAGGAGATAATAGAGAGACCCAATGGGGTGTGTGTGTGTGTGTGTGTGTGTGTGTGTTCCTTTTTTCACTGGCCCCAGAAAGTTAAGTTTTGCCCCCACTCAATGGCCCCAGAGAATTAAGTTTTACTCCCTCAGAAAAGTCAAGTTGAATGATTAGTTCACTGACTCTATGAATGCCCCTCAATCCTGCTGTAGGCTGGTCCTTACAGATGGAATACATATTCTTAGGACCTGAATGTCACACACCAAAACAAACTCTTATCATGGATGCATCAAAGTATGAAATTCTTACAATACTTCAGGTTATGCTAGTTACATTCCAGCATGAATGTGGGAGGGACTCACAAGGGAGAAGGAGAGTCAGTATTTCTTTGTGGCTACTAGTATGCTAATCATGCTCCAGTGGATGAGGCCACATCATCCATTTCATGTGCCATTTCCTAGTGGCTGAAGATGTTGAACACTTTTTAAGTATTTACTAGTCATTTGTATTTCTTCTCATGAGAATGTTCTCTTCAGTTCCACAGTCCACTTTTTTTTTTTATTTGCCTTGGTGGTCTTCCTGCATGTATGTCTGTGTAAGGGTGTTCCTGGAACTGGAGTTATAGACAGTTTTGAGCTGCCATGTGGGTGGTGAGAATTGAACTGGGGTACTTTGGAAGTCAGTACTCTTAACTGCTGAGGCATCTCTCCAACCCCCACAGTCCATTGTTTATTAGGATATCTGATGTCTTGATTTTTAGGGTTTTTTTTTAATCATTTTATATGTCCTAGACACTAATCCCCTTTCAGATGCATAGCTGATTTTCTCCCATTCTGTGGGTTGCCTCTTCACTCAACTGACTCTTTCTTTTGTTGTACAAAAGATTCTCAGTTTCATAAAATCCCATTTGCTTTACCTGGAGTCCTACTTAGAAAGTCCTTACCTGTGCTTGTAAACTGAAGTGCACTTACAACATAATTTTCATCTAGAAATTTCTGGATATCAAGTTGTATATTAAGATCCTTAATCTATTTGGAGTTGGGTTTTGGGCAAAATGAAAGATAAGGATCTAGTTTCATTTGTTTGCATTTTGCAACTACATTAAGATTCTAACTCACTCCAGTCAAAATGGCTATCATGAGGAATACTGGGAGTCCAATTGGTGAGAAAGAGGGTTTGTATGAGCAAGAATTGTTGAGACCAAGGTTGGAAAAAGCACAGGGACAAATAGCCAAACGAATGGAAACACATGAACTATGAACCAATGGCTGAGGAGCCCCCAACTGGATTAGGCCCTCTGGATAAGTGAGACAGTTGATTAGCTTGATCTGTTTGGGAGGCATCCAGGCAGCAGGACCGGGTCCTGTACTCAGTGCATGAGTTGACTGTTTGGAACCTGGGGCTTATACAGGAACACTTGGCTCAGTCTGGGAGGAGGGGACTGGATCTGCCTGGACTGAATCTACCAGGTTGAACTCAATCCTCAGGGGAGTCTTTGCCATGGAGGAGATGGAAATGGGGGGTGGGTTGGGGGAAAGGCGTGGGGGGGGGGGAGAACAAGGGAATCCCATGGCTGATATGTAAAATTAAATTAAAATAAAATTAAAAAAAAAAACAAAAAACAAATGACAACAAATGCTGGCCTGGATATAGGTAAAAGGAAGCCCTTATACTATTGGTGAAAATGTAAACTAGTGCACACCCTCTGGTAATCAGCCTGGAGGTTTCCAAAAAAAGAAAAGAAAAAAGAAATAGGGCTGAAAAGATGTTCAGCAGTTAAGAGCACAGGCAGCTCTTGCAGAACCCCCAGGTTATATTCTCAGCACTCACATGGTATCTCATAACTGTCTGTAACTTCAGTTCCAGGGGACCCAACACCTTCTGGCCTTCATGAACACTTACATACATGCAATATACAGATACACATGTAGGAAAAATACCCATAGAAATAAAAATAAATGTAATTTTTTAAAAATTGAAATAGATTTACCATATGGCCCAGCTATACCACTCCTGGGCACACACCCAAAACATTTCGTATCTTATTATAGAGATACTTGCACATCCACATTCATGGCTGATCAATTCACAATAGATAGGAAATAGAATCAACCTAGATATCCTTCAACTTATGAATGGATAATGAAAATGTGTATCTACACAATGGAAAATAAAATAATGAAAACTTCACATAAATGGACAAAACTGGGAAAATTACCCTGAGTGAGTTCAATGAGGCTCAAAAAGAGAAACACTAAAAGGTCTTTCTCATATGCGGTTCCAAGGTTCAATCCTTTTTGTGTATTTCTAACACTGAGTGTATGTGGAGATGAAGAAAGCAAAAATAGGCTACTAACGGGGAGGACGTATCGGGGGTGCAAAATATAATTAAAATGAAAGTAGAGAGGGAGATACTGGGGACCAAAGGACTCAAACAGGTTTGGGAGTGACGGAGATGGTAAAAAGAGGGGCCAGAAAAAAGCTTAAACAAAATGAAGAACACACAAAAGTTATTTGGGCACCAGTGGTCTTGCAATCCAAGTTACATACACCTATACTACAATATACATAGTGAAAGGGGATAGCAGAACGTATGTCATATGAATGAACAGTGAGAAAATACTGGAAGCTAAAGGTTTAAAGGGATATGGATGGAGTGTAGGGGAAAGGAGGGGTTAGGAACTGTGTTAGCCAAAACTAAAGACATGTGAAGTAGTGTTATGAAACAGCACTAGCTTGTAAGCTAATTTAAAATACATTTTCTTGAAGAGAGTGGGGAACAGAGCCTTACTATGTAACTCCTGTTAGCCTGAAACTTTGGATATGGACCAGGCTGGCCACAAACCCACAAAGACCTAAACAAGCAGAAGTACCACACATTAGTGAACAATGCCACTCTCCCAAAGCCACAAGGGAATAAATGAAAATGTCAGTGTCAGGCACAAGTCACCATCATATAAGTTATTGATCAGAGAGGCTTCAATGGCACCCAAACAATATAAGCTACTGCCATTGCTCTGGCTTACCAACCATAGCTAGATGATAAAACCTTACTGTTGAAGACACCGCACATTTTGCTTGCATGAGCTGACCAGGACTACCAGGAAGCTGTCTTCCATAGTGCTGAATGATACTATGAAAGCTGCTGGGGGAGAAGAGGCATAAAATATTTCATCCTGAGCTGAACCTAGGATGCTATAATATTGATATGCCAGACAAGATGTGCCTACTTGAAAGAATGTTTATGGAGCTAAGGAACTGCTGCCAATCAAATTTCAGGCCTGCTGAAGAAGAGGGAAATCATGCCTGATAATTTAGCATGGTGAAAAACTACAGTTAGGGATGTCATAGGTCCTAAGGGAAAACCTACTGATGTATTTTTCTAACTGGTGATGTTGACACACTGCCTTCTAAATATTGGCGCTTCTGTTCATAGATTTCTGCTGCTCCCAACCTTGGTCAAAGGAGCTTCTTACTGTAGCCATGGTAGTTAATACAGAGAAGCATTACTATTTAAATTATGGAAATAACTGTGTATACTCAACCATAGATGGGACATTATATCAGCCCCCTATTCCCAAGGCCCAGGAAACACTGCAGAAAATCTAAAGTGAAAAATGTAAGAGCTGGTGGATGGGGAGCAGTACTATCAAATGGTGTGCTCTGTCCTTGACATGGCTATTGCATACATGAATTAACAATAGCCGTGGTTACCCAGGCAAGGTCTGCATGAGATCATGCTAGTGAAAAATTCCAGCAATAGACTTGGGAGTGGTTTCCAAAGCCCCATCCTTAACTGAGAAGCTAGTTTTAGTTGGTAGCTTCTTGGGGAGGAAGAGTCATTTTTCTTTAGAGTGTGGCCTTGGAATGTTTGCCATATTCCTGTATATAACCCCATATACATGTCAACAAGAGCTGCAGTAATTAAACTCAATAAGTAAATTATTTTAGAAACTGACCCTATCTTCATACCTTTCTGAATCTACCTTAACCTTAAGCCTAAAGTATCCTAAAAATATTCTTTTGCTTAATAGGTAAATAACTGAAAGATTTTACTATATAGAACTCATATGATGTCTTAAAAGATGCATTATGTTGATTATGATAGCTGAAGGAATTAACCTACATATTGCTGCATAACTATCCTTCCCTGTGGTAAAAAGTCTTTCATTAATTTCCACTGCACAAACAATGCCCATCATATGAGATGATAGAAATCAAGTCATTTCTCCTATGGCACAGATATTTGTGGTTAAGTTCTTTTGGTTTGTTTTTGAGACAGGACTCATACTCTAAGGCACGACTTGAAATTATTTATAGCTTATGATGGCACTGAACTAATAGCG
>CABHPQ010171868.1:17830-43020 GCA_902168405.1 Peromyscus aztecus | reverse complement strand
GATCTTCAGGTCAGAGACCAGACTTCAAGATCTTTGCATTGCATGTCTTGTTCTGTCCCACACAATGAGTATAAGAGTCCTTGTTTCCAGAGTGGAAAACAACAGTGCCTGAGAACTGCTGGTACTAGACACCCACGTTCTGGGATGAAGTAGGAAAACAAGGATGAATTCTGAATGTCATGGGTTAGAGAGGCCGCAGTCTCCATTCCAGCCCATAGCAAGCTCTTAGCCTGTGCACAAATTTACTAGGAGGGATACTTTATGCAGATTCCACCCTGGGTCCTCAAGGATGCAGCCATGAGGCTAATACACCTAATACAAGGTCTGAGGGACACAACCTGGGTTTGGCCTGAGAACCATCAGAAGCAGATGTTAACCAAATCATCATGTGGGGAAGGGGCTGGGAATGGGTGGGTATGTCCAAGTCTGTTCCCGCTACCTGCCTTGGCTTAGTCCTTGGTTTTTGGTTGTTTCCTAGCCCTCAGTCAGGTAGACTCTCTGATGCAGAACCACAGCCTGGGAATCCTGTGTCTCTGTGTCATGTGATTGTGTCATGTGATTGGGTAGGAGTGGAGACTGTGCGTGACTAAAGTGCAGGGAAAATGAAGTTCATCCCATAGGGAGACCGGGAGAAACCTGGAAGGACAGGGTTCAAATATCTGAAAGATGGTCATTTGGAAGAGAAGAAAATAGCAATCCAGTTGTCTGGAGTCACACAGCTAACAGGCAGTATAGAGGGTCTCAAGACACTGCTAAGCTTCGCTTTGCCTTGCTCTGTCTTTTTCCTATGGCTGGAGGCCAGCCTCTTCCATCTTTGGCCAATAGGAAGACAGACTTTGCATTGTTGTAGGTATCCAAAGGGGATGCATTCCCCCAGGTGACAGTGATCTCTCTATGCCAGAAGGTGTTAAGAGGAAGATTGGAACAGGACAAATTTCCAGACTTCGGAGTCACTGGGTCTTAGATGCAGGCCAGGAATGAAGATTTTTAAAAGCACCATTGGGGAATCCCAAGTGCCATTAGGAAATGCTAGGGTCTCTTTCAACTCCATAACACTATGACTCTACATTGTCCATGCTGGTGACAGCATTGACTGGGTGTTGGCTGTGACTCAGAACCAACAAATTACGAATTCTCCACAAGGACCCTGCCCTGGGAAGGCACTATCACAGTCTCCATTTTGCAGAGGAAGAAATGACAGAGAAGGCAAGTTTCCCATCCAAGGTTGTGCCATAAGTACCAGAGGCACCGGGGGGTGCTAACTAACTGGCTGCAGATCTTTCCTAGCAACTGGACAGTAAGCGAGAGCTCCTATACAAAGTGGTCCAAAGCATCATACCCACAACACACTGTGAGCAGAAGCTGCCTGCCCCTGTTCTCCCAAGTAACAGAACCGCCCAACAGACTCTTGGACCAGTAAGAACCACAAGAGTGTGAGAACTCTCAAGGCATTTTTGTTGTTGTTATTGTTTGTTATTGCCTTTGCAGGGAGAGCAAGGTCAATTTGTACCTTGTATGTTGTGTCAAAATATCAACCACTGTGAGATCTAGAAGCCTCACCAGAAGTGAGATTTTAGTGTACAACCCTATGTCTTTGCTTCCTCTCTTGGGGCCAGTCTCAAGGTTCTATGAGGGCTAAGCACAGACAACCAGATGAGATTTCTATGTCATAAGTACTGAAGCCAAAGGGGACTTTTTCATGCCAAATACCTGATTACACTGAAGCTCTCAAGGAAGCCGATTGTGGGGAAAGTGGTGGGAACAGTGCAATCCTTTTGGTCTTGGTCTATCTCCCTCTATTTCCCCTTCTCTCCCTCTCCTCTCTGTCCCTCCTTTTTTTTCCTTTCCCCAATCTATCTCTCCTCCCCTCCCCCTTCAATTGAGAAAACCCAGAAAAGATAAACCAGTTACAAAAGACATCCTCATTTTTCCACAGTCCAAGGTAGTTAAATTTAACCTGTGTGTAAGACATAGCTAAAATCATCTGTTTAGAGCTAGAAGTTGAAGGAGGAACCCCAGTTTGCTACCTGCGGTGGTTTGAATAGGTATGGCCCCCATAGACTTATGTGTTTGAATGCTTGGCCATAGGGAGCAGCACTATTAGGAGGTGTAGCCTTGTTGGAGGAACTGCGTCACTGTGGGGGTGGGCTTTGAGGTCTCATGTGCTTAAGCTATGCCCAGTGTGGGGTACAATTCACTTCCTGTTGCCTTCGGATCCAGATGTAGACCTCTCAGCTCCTTCTCCAGCACCATGTCTGCTTGTATGCTGCCATGTCTCCTGCAATGATGCTAATGGACTAAACCTCTGAGCTGTAAGCCAGCCCCAATGAAATGCTTTCCTTTGTAAGAGCTGCTGTGGTCACGATGTCTCTTCACAGCAATAGAAACCCTGGCTGAGCTACTACCTCTTCTAGGCTAGTAGTCTGGTGAACTATGAACTCAGTTAACGTCTCAATTTCTGGTCCTTGAGCTGAAAGGCTAGAGCTGTTGTGGGATCAGTGTGTCTCAAACCATGTACTGTAGCACCAAGATGCTGCTGAACTGGTAGGAGGCATCCATCCTCTGTCAACAATCAGTGCTCAAGTTGATAACATTAAATTTGCAACCTCCTGGCCAAGGTAAATTACGAATAGACCTATCATTTTATGAGCCTGGAACTTAAGTGGATGGCTGTGGCCTCAGAGTATTGCTACCCAGCCCAAGCCCACCCAAGGACTGCTAAACATCTTCCTTAGTGTTCGAGTATTCCCTGGAGCTAGAGTCCTCGAACTAATCTCTGGCTCTGCCAACAGACTGAGAAGCTGCCTCCATTTCCTGTCCACTCTGGGATCTGACAAGGGCTCTCAGGGAACCTGAGACTCTGCCAAGTGCCTTTCTGAGACACAAGCTATGCCAGACATGGATGGCAGAGTTCTGGGTGGAATCTGGGCCCCTCACATCAATGTCTGATTTAAAACAGTATTAAATAGGTTTGCTTGTCAAGTATTGGCCCTGACTGTCCAGGGCTCTGAAAGATAATATTCAGTTGTGAGGGCGGGTTTGGTGAGTGTTCCATAGCCTGAAGCCTTGAAGTCAGAAAGCTCTGGGTTCTTGGGCCTCAGGGAGATAGCTCAGTTAGTAAACGCTTGCTACGTGAGCCTGAAGATTTAAGACTTGAGTTCAATCTCCAGAAACCATGTGCAAAACAAACAAGAACACAAAAACAGCAGCATGTGTCTGTAATACCAGGGCTAGGGAGGTGGAGACAGGCCAGAAAGTCGAGCCGAACTCCTGAGCTCCAGGTTGGCAGAGACCCTTTCTCAAAATACGAAACAAACAAACAAACAAAACCAAAACAAAAAAACACGGAATGTGATTGCAGAAGACGCCAGACTAGACCTTTGTCTTCTACATGCATGTATACTCTGCCACCTAGGACACACACACACACACACACACACACACACACACACACACACACAGGCATGCATACGCACGTGCGAGCATCCTGTGCTTATAATTCTGCTTCCCTCATTCTGGCTTTGGAGCCTTGAGCATGTTAGCTCGGCTTTCTGAGTGCAGCTTCTTTTTCATTGTTCAGATGGCTGCAGAAATAACACCATGTGTGTTGACAGCTTAGCAGAGAGTCTAGCTTTGTACATGTTAGTATTTGTTCTTGCTGCTGCTGTTGAGGACTAGGTCAGCTCCTGGATTGTTCCTGGACTCCTTTATAATATGATGAGTAAGGAAAGAAGTAGGGAAAAAAATTAAGAAATAAAAAGAGAGAAAAAAAAAAGGTCAAGGCGCCCAGTCACTCACACAGCTGTGGAACGCTTGCTCACTAGCTTCAGACTCCAGGCCAGGTCTCTTTCCACACTTCCCTGACTAAAGCCCCAGGCGCAACATAATACAGAGTGTGCTCAAGTTGGTTATTCCCAGTGCCCTGATTCACTGTTTCTCCCAGAAGCTAAAAAGTATATATGGCTTTCAAGAGATCTGAGCCAAGGCCTCCCTCATCTCCCCTCCACTCCCGTAGCTTATGGCAGACAAAAAACACCTAATAAATCAATGCATATTATGAGTTCCTTTATGCTGACTCAGACTGACAACTTCTTGGCTCCTACCTGAGCTCAGAAAAGACAAGACTGAGGATTCCCTGGACCTTGCTTTCCCGAGTCATGATTAAATGAAACAATGCGAATCTGCAATGGGAGAAGGCTCGCCAGCATGCCAGCCAGATGGAGAGGCCAGGCCCAGGGCTAGGGCCCACGGGCTCTAGTGACATCAAAGGCAGAAGGTAAGCCAGGAGGGATCAGTGGTTTTTAAACTGCATTCTCCAGGTTCTACAACGGTGCTTGAGGGGGCTTCCTGAGGTGTGGGGGTGGTGAGGTGTCGAAAATGTGGGGTCCCCCACCTGCCCACCTGCCCTCTCAAGCTACCTCTCCCTGTTCTATCTGTTCTCTGTGTTACCCTGTATGGAGGACTGCCAGGGCACTTCATTCATTGATGTCTGTAAAGCCCTTGAGAATTTCTGAAGGCATTTTCTGCAGGACAGGCCTAGGATCTCATTAAGCATGCAAAGGCAGATGCCAATATTGATTGTCCTAATGGGTTCTGGCACAGGAAACACACTTAGAGTTAATGACTGTCTGAATCCTTTTGAGCCAGCACAAGAGCTGGCCAGGCCTGGCACTTCCTCAATCACCTACTTGTAGCCGCTGGGATAAAAGCCTAGCACCCTAAGGGGTGGGTGCTGCCCGTAAGACATCTTAGAGAAGGGTGCCTTGTGGCCTGCACATGGCAGATGAAAAGGGTTTTCAGGCAAGTCTTCGGCGGTTTGCACACCGTGAGCTCTGGACCCCTGGATGTCTTCACAAACACGTGTGAGAAGTGCATGGTGCATCTACCCTGCCGCCTTTCTTCAAGTGTGCATATGCTCACAGCACGGTGGCACCCGAGAATGAGTCCAGAGTTGGAGTGCTTGCCTGTTACCACCTCACTTGTGACATGGCAAGTGCTCTTTTACTTTCTATATCTTCAACTGCAAAGCAGTGGCATTCACTGTTCTTAAGAAGTGAAGTTCAGAAAGAAATGTGTCTAGACAAAAGGAGAGGCTTGCACACATTCAGCCTCCCCCCCACCCCCCGCAAACAGGATTTCTCTGTGTAGCCCTGGCTGTCCTGGAACTTGCTCTGTAGCCCAGGCTGGCTTTGAACACACAGAGATCTGCCTGCCTCTGTCTCCCGAGTGCTGGGGTTAAAGATGTGTGCCACCAAGGCCTGGCTCATTCAGTCATTTTTAAAGTCACTGTGTTGTGGTAACTACTTGACACATTAAAGCATTTCTGGTCATTTTCAGTAGTGATGCTGTGATAAGTACCTGATTCTTTTTTTTGTTGTTGTTTGTTTGTTTATTTTTGGTTTTTTGAGACAGGGTTTTTCCGTGTAGCCCTGGCTGTCCTGGAACTCACTCTGTAGACCAGGCTTGCATCGAACTCACAGAGATCTACCTGCTTCTGCCTCCCAAGTGTGCCACCACCACCCAGCAATCTTGCCATTCTTACAGACGCATCTGAGAAGAATAATTCCACAGGGCAGAGGAAATTTCTGTTAACAGCATTTGCCCATTTGGGCGCCAGGTCTGGAAGTAACACTGCTTGTCAAACTGGGAGCCAAAACAGGCCCAGGGGGCGGCTTCGCTGATGGCACTTCCGTCTCAAGAGGAGCATGAAGAATTATTTATTTCCTTTCAGTTGCTAGGATGTATAAATACCAGAAACTTCTATCCTTAGAGAGATTCACCACATGGAAACTCTTTTCAAAGGAATTTACAAATCTATGCACGTAGCACACAAGGCTCACATGCAGCCTCGAACTGGCTGTCATCACATTCTTGATGGCCCTGAAGGCTTAGTCAGCCTGAGTTCCACAGATATTTTATTAGCTACAGGAATTATGTTTTGAAGGAAGACATCAGCTTATCTTTTCCAGGGAGCAAGGCAGCAGACAAGAGTGTCAGCTCATAGCTCCTGTTACATCCCTCATCTGCGCACACTCAGTCATGGAGGATGGTCGGGGGAAAGTGGGAGCTCTCATCCCTACCCAGTCCTGAAAATTCAACACACCTGCAATCTCACAGCTGCCTGTGGCTGCCACTACAAGACAGATGATGCCTGTGTTGGCTTCCCCACAGTCTGGAAATAGCAGTAGAATGTGGCACAGTTGCTTCTGGGTACCAAAAATACAATTACAAGCCTGGGAAAATGAATCATTGTCATTTAATGGAAATCTCTAGACTAAATGTGCTTGCTAACATAAACTGGACTTGGATGCCTCCACTGAACAGAATGAAAGGAAAGGGATGAATGAAAACCTTCATTTAAAGTGTTTATTATCAATTCATACAGTGATTTGCGAATTCTACAGGAGTTCCTTTCTCTTCCTCCTGCTCCTCCTCCTCCTCCTCCCCCTTATCTGTTTTTTTATGTAGCTAAGGTGGTTTCAGACTCACTATGTAGCTGAGGCTGGCCTGGAACTCCTGATCCTCCTCTGTCCATCTCCCAAGTGCTAGGCTTATAGGTCCATGCCACCATTCCCAGCTTTCTATGGGAAATTTCCACGGAAAGAATTTTTTTTTCATTGAAAGGATATATAAATTCTTAAGTATGTTTAAGGATGAAAAATGATGAATCAAAATCAAAATGTTTTACACGCACCGCTGTGGCCCCCGCCCCATATTACCTCTCACCAGATGTCTACCCCTCCTTTGGAAACAGTAGAGGTAAGAGCCTAGACCTGAAATAGCTCTGCCACTTAACTTCCTGTGCGATCATGGGTAACTCCCCAGACCTGAGCGGCCTCGTCTTTAAAATGTGGTGATGACAGTTCCAAAGTCACAGTGAGGACTAAAAGAGTGAATAGTTTGGGGACACTCACATAGTCTCATGTGAGTACATGTCACATTCGCACACACACACACACACACACACACACACACACACACACACACACACTCTCTCTCTCTCTCTCACACACACACACTCACTCACACACTCTCACACACACGCTCACACACACACTCACACACTCACACACACACACACACACACTCACACACACACACTCACACACACACTCTCACACACACACACACTCACGAGCTGCTACAACTCCTATTGTTCACATGACATTCATCAGATTCTCCCGTTGTATCCTTCCTCCTCCAGGATGTCCTCAAACTCCCCCATCAGCGACACTGATGGGAACATTTAAACCCAGAGATGCCATCATCAGGACATTATGGGGTTTTGTTAATTGCTGACTTGGATTAATATTTTAAACAGCTTGAACTTCACCTGGGAAGTCCACTCTGAGAGGCTAGAAGAGAGTACATTAAATGAGGAAGGGAGTCTTGGGGCAAGGGTTACTTCAAAAGGGTTCAGATGCTGAAGGGGCCTCTGGGGTGTGTGCTGCTCAAATGCAGGTGCTTTGCTACCCAGATATTGGTAAAGACTGGACATAATTAGGGAAGGAGATGTTATAGCACCTGTGAGTAGAGCTATAGCTGATTCTAAACACCCCACAATGCACATGACAGCACCCCTCCCCCATGAAACCCTGTGTTAGACTTTGATAAAAGCCCATCATGGGGACCTGGGAGGTGGTTCAGTGATTAAGAGCATACACCACTCTTTCAGAGGATCAAGAGTTCAGTTCCTAGTACCCACATCAAGCAGCTTATGACCACTTATTACTTCAGCTCTGGGGGATCTGACACCCTCTTCCAGCTTCTGCAGGAACCCATACCCATACATATACATGTACACATATAGACACAGATACATATACACATAAAATAAATAAGTGAACAAACAAATTGTGCTGGATAGTTTCATGTCAACTTGACACAAGGTAGAGTCATTTTGGAAAAGAGAACCTCAATCTGCTAAGAGAAAATGCGCTTAGCAGATTGGCCTGTGAGCAAGCATGTGGTGCCTTTTTTTTTTTTTTTTTTTTTTTGATGATTGATGGGGGACTCCTGAGCCGGTGGTCCTGGGTGCCTAAGAAATCAGACTGAGCAAGCCATGAGGAGCAGCACCTCTCCATGCCTGCTCCATCGGTTCCTGCCTCCAGGTTTCTGCCTTGAGTTCTGCCCTGATTTTGCCAGAAGATGGACTACAAAGATTAAGCTGAAATAAACCTTTACTCCCCAACTTGCTCTTTGTCATGGCTTTTTATTACAGCATAGAAACCCTTAACTGAGACATATATAATATTAAAACAAAACACACCATGGGCCCACAGGAACTCTCTCTTTAGGTTGGATGTCCTACTAATGTTGGCCACCCAGGAGCTAATCCAGCTTCCCAAAGTGACTCATCTACTTCTGAAATGGCTTGTGCAGGGTGCTACTTCTGGAGTGCAGGGGTTTATTAGAGTACACTCTCTGGAGACTGAAGACCTGCCATGGTCTTTCAACACCCATACAGTTCTCAGCTGAGCAATGACCAGGAGGCTACCGCCATGTCTTTTTAATTCACTCACTGAAGCATACATACATGGGAGGCCCTGAATCCACAGAGATGTGCCTGTCTAAAAAACCATCTGATTTTTTTCCTTTCCTCTCTCTCCTATGCTTGAAATCCAGTGTTCCCCTTCTCAGTAGATGCCTTGACCATCTCTCCTGTTGCTCAAGCTAGAGGCCTAGGCAATGTCCTCCACTTCGGTTTGTACTTTTTTTTCTTTCCCTTTGAGATAGTCTCACTTGGTAGACCAGGCTGACCTTGAGCCCAAGGCAATCCTCCTGCCTCAGCTTCCCATATGCTGGAATGACATTCCAGAGTCTGCACTCCTGGCTCCGCTCCTTTTTCTACCCATCACATGGACACACAGGCAGATTCTATCGATGTTAAATGTCCCCTCTCCTCTCTTCTGCCACTGTCCTTACCTGACCATAAGAGTAGCATCTAAATCACCTTGCTTGCATTTTTGACCATTTCTAATTAATTCTCTACACAACGACATGAGTCATCACCTTAAGAATTATTATTAAAACCTATCATCCTTAATATCCTTTGATGGAACCCCACTATTGCTTCAAATGAACTTCAAATCCCTTACAATGTTCTCCAAAGCCTTGTGTTAGGTTCTAAATGACGGTCCTTTGCCAGCAGCACTACCTAGAACTGGTCTGAGCACCTTGCACTTTCTGGATCTGAGGCTCTGGGATGGGGCAGCCATCAGCTATGTTTTCAGGGCTCCAGACACACACCGGAGCTTGAGAACCAAAGCTTGATGGCCTTGGATGCTGCCTATCCATCCATGCTCATGGTCTTTCCTTATTTTTCCTACTGAGCCCACCTCAGGCAAACAAACTTCCTGCCAATTCTTTGTACAAGCCATGATCTCTTCTCAGGTCCTAGCTTGTGATACCTCTGACCAGCATTCCACCTCTGTATCTCTATGGCTAGAACCAGATGGTTTTCTCCAAATTCCCCATCACTAGACATCTGCTGTGTTTCTTTTCTAGCTTACTTGTTATGGTTAGAATCCTTTACCTGTCTGTAGGGGTTAATGGGCTAAGGAACATGCCTCTTTTTTTTGTTAATGTATATACAACTGCTACCACAATGCTGGCCATAGACTAGTTATCAATAAATTAAAGGCAGGGACAGATGAACAACCTTAAGGTACTTTCTTTCAACCACAAGTAGAAAGAAAGAGGAAACACATGGTTTGTGCTCTGACTCCAAATCTTTACAGGCTTTCTCCCTTAAGCCTGGAGATGGCCTCAGTCTTCATGCAAAGAGGAGGGCAGAGGAGGAAAGGGGAGAGCAGGGGAGAAAAGAAAGGAGGAGATAAAAGCAAAAAAGTTACTTGGAATAGAAGTAGAAGAGACAGTCATAATTTCAAATCCTAATTGCTAACATTAGTTCTCTGCCAGACTCAGCTAATGTTTCACAACCATTTCTTCCCACACAAGAGAGTTGTTTGTGAGGATCTAGAAGGTAACTCAGCAGTTAGACACAGACTAGGGCATGCCACTCAGTTTCAGGTGCCAGAGAGTGTTCTGATGTGGATGCTTCTGTGTCCACTGAATTACGACCTTGAAATTGTCACCCCTAGGATGTGGCTGTAGTAGGCTCCGGGAACCTTTGAGAGATGATTACACCATGAGGATGGAGCCTCATGAATGGACTACTCCCCTTATATGAGAGACCCTAAAGAAGGGAACTCCCTCCCTGCTTTCACCAAGTGAAAATACAGGTAGAAAGCAACCTGCAACCTGCCAGAACTATTGACTCTGGTGCCCCGATTGTGGTGCTCCAGCCTCCAGAACTGCGAAAACCAAATCTGTGTTATTAAATCAGCCTGTCTATGGAATTCCCTATCACAGTCCAGATGGAGAAGTCAGAGGGGTCCTGGACTTCCGGTGCTTTAAATTCGGTCAGGCCGAGACAGGTTTAGCACAGGTATAAACCCCTTTACTCATACATACACTTGTCTTCAAATAGAGGTCCTGATTGGAAAGAGGATGGCTTCAGGAAATTGTGCTATATTCACAGGATGACAGTTGGCTGGAAATAGTTTATTCAGAAGTAAGGGATGTTGCTGGGTGTGCGTCTTTCATCCCAGTCCGTGGGGACCAGAGGCAGATGGGTGTCTGTGTGTCTGAGGTTAGCCTGGTCCATGTAGTGAGTCCCTGTCTCAACAAACAAACCAGCACCGAACAAAACAGAAGTGATGTTACTACCCGTCTTTCAGCATTTTTTTTCTCAATAACACAGAATTTTTGGGTGTGGGAAGGACAGGCGGGGACAACCTCTGGTCACACTTTGTTCAGCATGAATCATGTTCCAAGAAGCCAAGCAAGTGGTGGACCTGGGCAAAGGGAGACGTGTAGACAAATACCATTCCACAAACAGTCGCCAACGTGGCCCTCCAAGGAATCTTTAATTTTCTAGTTTGCATCTTAAGTGTTTTGTTTTCAAGCACTGTTTTATATTGTCACACATTAGCTTCACAGCAACCCTATGAACACTATCCCCACTTTCCATAAGAGGAAACTGAGTTTTAGGCAGTCGTTTGCTCAAGATCATCCAGCCTGCCAATGTAAAAGCAGAATTGGAAAGTAAGTCTTTGGAAATCCATAGTCTACACTCTATATTTCTATGCTAAGCCACTCTGCACATAGAAAAAAGAAAACACAGAAGAAAGACCTTAAGCTCTCAGAGTGGGTTGTGTTTGCTTCTCTCCTTTCTCTTGAAGCGCAGTTGGCCAGTTCAGGCTCATATTTGACTTCTAGAAGGTAGAAAATAAAAGCTTCCTGAAATACTTGGTTCACTGATCCCTCCAGATATGGCACCCCTGCTCTGCAGGGGCAGGGGGTGGGGGGGCTTTCTATATTGGAGCTTCTCTGAGAATGGGCTGGTCACTGTATTCCCTGAAGGGAAGCCCTGCTTCTTCAGCTGGTCTGCTGAACAAGACAGAGAGCAGTAGCCAAGGGTCCTGTCATCGGGCCTCCTTCATGATAAGCCTGGTGAGTGGTTGTCCTGGAAGTGGCTCTGTTAAAGCCCACTTTATTAGTCACCACCAAGAGCTAATAAAACATGTCAGGAAGTCTCTGTGAGCTGTAAAAACATTTCCAAAGGTCACTGCCAACACTCCGGACTTCAATGACTTTTTAAAGGAAAAGAAAACAAAAGCAGAGCGCTAGGATTTCAAAACACATAGTAGTGATCACAAATGGGCTAGAGGGGCTGACAGATCCATCCCACAGCAGCTGTTGAATGAGGAGTGATGAAGAAAGGATCCAAAAACCTCAGTATGGCAGTGAGGACGGTGGGAAAGAAAAGCAGGACATCCCAGGATTGATCACAAATGAAGATGATCATCATCCCTCAGTATCCTAGGAGACTGTCTTCTGGACCTCTGCAGATCCTAAAGGCTGATACTGTTCAAGTATCTTATGAAATGGCATCACATCTGCATGGATCCCATGAAGATCCTGCTATGAATTTCAAGTCACTCGTATATTATATATAATACCTAATATAATACAAAAGTTATGTAAATAGCTGTATTGTTTAAGGGAAATGCCTGTGCATGTTCAAACAAGTGTAACTATTACTGATGTGACCACATTCTCCTCCACGATTGGATGAATCTACTGATCCAGACAGCTAATTGTGTTTGTTTTGCTTATTTATGTTTGGTTGGAAGGCATCTATCAATAACAGTTATATCTACTTATACACCCATTACCTACAATAGACTCCTTTATAAGCAATAGAGTATGTTGTGGTGGAATTGTGTTCCCCAAAATATTGTGCACCCTAATAAAGTTATCTGGGGTCAGAGACAAAACAGCCACAATATTAAACTTAGAGGATAGGCAGTGGTAGCACACGCCTTTAATCCTAGCATTCCAGAGGCAGAAATCCATCTGTTCAAGGATACAGCCAAGCATGGTGATTCCCAGAAAGTGAGCCTTTAATCCCAGGGAGTGGTGGTAGAAGGCAGAAAGATATATAAGGCGTAAAGACCAGAAACTAGAAGCATTTGGCTGGTTAAGCTTTCAGGCTTTCGAGCAGCAGTTCAGCTGACAGTCATTTGGATATGAGGACACAGAGGCTTCCAGTCTGAGGAAACAAGATCAGCTGAGAAGTTGGCCAGGTGAGGTTAGGTGTGGCTTTTTCTGTCTCTTTGACCTTCCAGCATTCACCTCAATAACTGGTTTCAGGTTTGATTTTATTAATAAGACCTGTTAAGAGTCATGCAACAGTATGTGGCACATAAATGATTAATTTCAGATTAACCACAGTGGATCAGGCATTCTTCTTAATATATGATCTCTCCTATTATAACGGAAAATAAACAGTTTAAAATTTTTCATTTTATCTTATGCATATGGATGTTTTGTCTGCAAGTACAACTGTGCACCATGTGAGCACAGAGCCCGGGGTGTCTGGAAGAGGGTGTTGGATCCACTGGGACAGTTGTAAGCTGACATATTTGTGTTGGGAATTGAAGCTGGGTCCTCTGGAAGAGGAGCCAGTGCTCTTAACTGCTGTTGACTGCAGCTCCACAGTTTAATTTTTAAGAGTAGACAAACATAGAAAGGAGAAAAAAACACGTCATTTTAAAGCTGGCATATGGTTTGATGCCTACTGTTTAATTCTTGTGTCAGGAGTCATACTTTGACATCTGGGTGTCTCAAGACTGCAAGCCACTGGTTCCACTGGGTTGGAAATGCTGGTAATCATTGAGATTTCCATTCACTATTGTCCAGAGAGCCCAGAAGAGAAGATACAATACTATCTTTTATCCTGTATTAGGATAAAATTTGAGTCTTGAAATCCGGGCTTTGTTTTGGGGATGATGGGAAGGTCACCTGAGAATCCCAAAGTCTTGCAGAAGTGTCAGGACTCCTGAATGGGGAGATGATGGCCAAGGGATGCAAAGCTTCAGTTAGACCAGAGGAATAAGCTCCACAGACCTGCTGCACAGCACGGTGGCCAAGGATAATGGAAAGTACATTTGGAATTCCTAACAGAGCTTTGATAATTTTCTCGCTACCAAAATGCTAAGTAGGAGGGTGACGGATGTGGTAATGAACTAGATTTAAGCATTCCATGGATATGATGGTGTATAATCAAAATACATATAATTTTACTTGTTGATCAAGTAATTATCTTTTAAAAAGAGGTCACTATCCCAGGCAGAGTGAGGCAGGTTCTCGCCTGTCCTGGGGCACACTGCATGTGGCCACCTTTCAACATTTATTTCAGACCTCAATAGGGAGTAAAGGTGACTCAGCATGTGCTGGGATTTAGTCAGTAACTGGAGACACCACAGGGCAGAGCTGCTCCTTCCATCCTCTCTTTTCCTTCTCCTCCCCTTTCTGTGATCAAGATAATAGAGGAATACAAGAGCTGGGTTTGGAGCTTGGGATAGACCTCAGTGGTTGAGTCTGTGCCCAGCATGCCCAGAGTGCCCAGCCCTGGGTTCGATCGTCAGTAACAAAATACGCCCTGGAGTGGCTGTTCAGCTCCGCCAGCTTCCTCTCTCCAGGTTCCCTCTGGCTGCATCTTCACAATGATGATAACACAGGACCTGTCTCTGGGACACTTGGAGGATTAAATGAGACAGGCACTTTCAGAAGTCAGGTGTTCCCAGCCTTTGTGCAGAGGGTCTGAGGACAGGCAGAGTGTTTGGATCCCGAGGACAAGGTTACTGGAGCACCCATGGGAGAGTAAGAAACTTAGTTGAATTAATTTCATTTTTCGTATTTTCTTTTCTTTCTCCAAAATGGTAAACTGTACTTTCCCCCACATCAGTTATGTGGCCGGGCGGTGGTGGCGCACGCCTTTAATCCCAGCACTCGGGAGGCAGAGCCAGGCGGATCTCTGTGAGTTCGAGACCAGCTTGGTCTACAGAGCGAGTTCCAGGAGAGTCACCAAAACTACACAGAGAAACCCTGTCTCAAAAAAACAACCAAACCAAACCAAACCCCAGCACTCCTCTCTCCTCTTCCTCTCTTCATAGTTTTCATCCCTTTGTCCCTAGAGTTCCAGCAAGCACATCCATTTTACCCCCACCCACCCTGGCGGATTCCAGTTCTCACACTTAAAATCACTCTTCGGCTGATGCATTTTCTTCCTCCTCAAGTGCCAGTTGTGATTGCTGGCTGCCACAGAGTCCTACCTGATACATACAGGTTTTTGGCTTTTTGTTTTCTTTCCTTTCTAGTCATGTCAGAGTTCTATTTTACGGTAACAAACACAATCTCCTCCACCAAACATGGTAGACGTCATCCATTCTGAATGAGGATGTCGCCTCTTTTCACTGGGCTCAGCTGTCCTTCTCACCGGCAGCACAGCTTGACGAAATTCAGTTACACTCAAGGTAGCCTGCACCTCATGTTTTCTGAGAAGTAGCTTAGAGCGAGGCTAAGCCCCCAAAGACTTGGCTATCACAGCTGTGAAGCAGTAATGTGCTGGAAGCAGCCACTACCCACGCCAATACCCTCCATCTTAGAGTGATGAAGAAGGAGAAGAGGCTTAATGCCTTGAGAGAGGCTGAACTGCCAGGGAAGGGTCATCATCTTACTCAGCACTTACAAAAAATAATATTTGGTACTATTCTAAGCAGCTTTTCTTTGTGAAGCAGAAAAGGGTAGTGATTTCTATAAAACAGTCTCCGAATAAAACATCTAAAAATTGTTCAAAGTAAAGGGAATTTAGAGAGGAGAAGAGTCCAGGAAGAAGGCAGAGAATTCTGGGGAAATGGCTGATGCTATTTCCTTGCAGAGCTGAGACCTTCTCTGAGGGAAACTTCCCGGTCGTGGTAGGCTGTGATGAGACACTAGGACTATGGGGCTCATGGGAGTCGGGTAGGTCGGGGTGGGGAGGGGTCAAGACTGTCTATGCATACTTCAGAAGGCAATACCCAAGTGGATAAGAGCTGCTCAATAGCAGCTGCACCGATCCTTATATAAAGCAAAGGATACATCGAAAGGAATAAAACTATGGTGCCTGGAGGAGGTTCACTGTCCACTAATCCTGGGTGGTCATCACCCCCCTTTGCTCTACCAGTGCAATCTGCAGGCTGACATTGCTTCCCTCTGCAAAGTACACTTCTGCTGTAGCTCTGGAATCCCCAGAAGACTCTCATACTGATAAAAAAAACAATGCTCCCTTTTACAAATTACCTTCATGATTGGTTGTAACTCTTGTTTACAAACAGATGCATATAATGCTGTATACTTCCGATATACTTGAGAGCTAGCTTGTCAGCTTGCTTTTCAGGCTCAGAGAATGATTTTCCAGGCAAGTGCCCTTTAGACGAGGCTTCTTCTCCACAGACAATCCACATGTGGGGCAGATAACTGTTAGTGTGAGAGGCTGTCTGCATTGCAGGATGTTTAATTATATCTGTCCACTAGATGGTCAGGGCACTCTCCCAAAGGTGACAGGAAAAGTGTCCTTAAACAATCCAGTCACTACAAAGCCACTCTTGGTTGGGACTTGGTGCTTTAGGCCACTCCCTGACTACTCATTAGCTGCTCCTCTCTTTTTGACAGGTAACCCAGAGATAAACTTTACAGTACACCCCAGCCTGTGTGCTAGCTGAGTGGAAATTACACAGACCCCCCGGGAGGTGCCCTGCTGTCACAGCCTTGCTTCATTGTTGAGAAACAGAAACCAGTGTCACACGGTGAGACAGAGATAGATGGGTCTCCTCAAATGTCTCCCCATTTACCATCTGGGCAGTGGCTCACCACCTCATCTGGGCCTTCTGCCTTGGCAGATATATGGTTTGACTCAGAGGGTTTCCCTGTCCAGAAAAAAGAACTAACCAAGAGCATGGCTTTGTGCCTCACACATCCTTCTCATAAAAATGAAGACAGTAATTCTGACCTTAAGGTTCTTGCTCATAACTGGAGGATCTGGCAAGCATAAATATTTAGTGCAGAGTCCGGTACAGCACAGGTGTGCACAGTCAGTGCGAGGTCCTTCCTTCTCCATTCATAAGGAATCTCAGTGGGGGAGGGGATGATCTAATTAGAAAGTCAAGAGGAAGATAAAAAGAGGTGAAGGGCTAGTGTGGCCGTACACATGGAGTTTGCCACTGAGTTTGAGGCTAGCCTGCTCTATATACCAAGTTCCAGGCTAGCCATGGCTACGAAGTGAGGACTCTGTCTTAAAGGAAAAAAAAAAAAAAAAAGCTGAGGGGAGGCATGGAAGAGGAAGCTGCTTATATGAGCCACCCCCCTGCAATTGAAGAACAGAGAACAGTTGGTCAGAGGAAGAAGAAAGCGTCTTGGAGGATCTTAATACTGACTATGTAACATCCTAGATGAAGAACAAACAACCATTAACCACTGGGGTGCATTTTCAAAGTGATGTGTGAATGATCTGAATTAAGATATTTGAGAGAGCAATGGCAAGTTCAAGGCTGCCTAAAATGTCTTCCACTTTTCCCTCTCACCACTGCTGAGAGTCAACTGGTTCACCTGTGTGTGTGTGTGTGTGTGTGTGCGCGCGCACACATGCCCACCCTTGCAAAGTGGCAGTCTCTTAGGGTTCCATCTAAATTTAGGGGAGGAAACCAACTCTTCAAAATATTTAAAATTCCTCAGTAGAGGTCAAATAATTTAATCTTAACCGTGGGAGGAAAACTGTAAGGGAAGCAGCAACTGAAAGCCCACGGAGATCGGTTATTATAATTTGCAAAGATCCCATTCTCCCTCATCTTTCCTCCATAAACCCAAGATGCGAATTTATAGAGCTCCCAAAAGACCCTTCAGCCAAAGAGGCAGGTGCTTTATCTCAATTCCCAGCAGGGCTCTGAATTAATCATGGGAAGAAGGTACATCTCATCTGCTAATAAGCTATTAAATAAGACAGCGTGTATGCGTCACACTGAGCAAGACAAGGGAGGAGGCCATGCAGCACAAAGTGGCAGGTGGAAACGCAGGCCGAGTCATTAGGGACTGGGTGCCAGTGCGTACGGCCAGCTCACTCTTACCTAGCTTTTGTGTTAGGGAAAAGAAAGAACTGGGAAGACAAGTTAGACTCCCAGGAACTTAGCTAGGAGGCAAGTCACTGAAGGACTGTTTCAGAGTATTTTATTTGATAACTGTATCTTCACTGATGTGGCCTGGAGAACCTTCTGGGAATACAAATTTTGGGAACCACCTTGTGTACCTTTAAAAACCCATCCCCAGTCAGAAGGACAGGATAAACACTCCCAAATTTGTAGATTCAACCTTATCTCTTTCCCAAGCCCCGGGCTTCCTTATTGACTGCCAACAGATCTTCTCTGTCTCCATAGCGTATGCATACACAATTTGTTATGTTCCAAAATGAAATCATCTCTTGACTTGGTCGCTCCAAGATCTCAGGATGACTCATGTGTTGACGTGCCTTCCCAGGAACAGGTGTGATACTACTACTCATATCATCAAGCTGTCTGTAACGTAAGCCTAACCTGAAGATGGCTGTCATTGTGGGTCAAAGGTACGGCCAGGGGTCTGGGTGTAGAGACAATCCTTCCCATGCTACAGGACGTGTGTTATTACTCTACTCAGGCACCTACTTCTCTCACTTGCTTCCTTTTGCTTACTGTTGCATTTTACCTTACCTGCTTGGGAACTTGTGTTTTAACGTCTATGTGACAAGTAACAAGTCTACTCCTGCTAGAGAAGTCACTAGGGCATACTGTGACAAAGCTTGATACCCTAGAACAGTGGTTCTCAACGTGTGGGTTGTGACATATCTGATATGCCGGATATCAGATATTTACATCATGATTCAGAACAGTAGCAAAATTACAGTTATGATGAAGTAGCAATGAAATAATTTCATGGTTGGGGGTCACCACAACATGAGGTGCAGCATTGGGAAGGTTAAGAACCCCTGCCAAAGACGAAGCAGCGGTAAGAACTGCGGGCAAGCAGCCCAAGGGGGGGACGACTGAATGCTCTTTTCTTCCCATGGGCCATGTGACCTTGCTTCTGAGCGCTATCCCAGTCCCTGGAGGTCTTCTTTTCTCTTTCTCATTCCTTGAGACTACAGTCCCTTTCCACATGACAGGAAGGCAAGCCCTAAATGCAATCTCACCCTCCGCTCAATCACTTCAGCTCGTCTTCTGGGTGGCATGTAAGTCACACAGCACAAGCCAACCTACTGCTGGACTTGCCTCAGGTCAGGGTGGGTGGGCTCTTAGGGGCAGATGCCCTGCCACTTGGGACTCTGCATAGACAACAAGCAGATTATGGATTATTGGGGAGGGATCACTGCCAGCAAACAGTCTAAATATCTCTAAAAGGGTTATGTCCCCTTCACCCTATTGGGGAAACCCGCCATATACACTTTTCCCTTACCCCTCACCACTGGCAGCTCTCCCAGCTTTCCACTCTACCAGCATCCAAGAGCCAAACACAGCACATCCAGATGCCAAAAATGAAATCCTCTTTATGTAGTAATGGGAACTTAAAACCACTAAAGGAACTTCAAAGCAAGGGAAGCAAAGGCAAACGCTGGGTAAGCCACATGGTGACTGCAGAACTCTAGTGCCCATCTGATAACAGACTCTGAAATACGAGCAACACAATGCTTCTGGGAGGCAAGCTTCATTTCAACAGTGATATCACAGGACAGGTGGGCATTATGCTCTTCCAGCTTCCTCTGCCCCCTTCCCACAGCCTGGTCCCCAATGGGCAGGTGCTGTTCTGCTGTAGAAAGGATCCGTTTTGCCACCTTGTACTTGTGGTCAGTGAAAACACACCCAAATTCTGTGCCAGTTTTCTCATCTATAGGATGGAAATGATAAAAACCCTGCAGGGTTCTTGGGAATATTATCAGTGAATTTATAAAGCATATATCCCTAGGTCTGGCATATGTGTGTTGTAAACAAGCAGGAACTACTAGGTTCAATTACATGAGGTTGATATTTTGATAGGTCAAACTAATATTATACATCCTTTCCCTATCAGAGGAATTACCATTTTTATTATTAGGCTGTATTTATGTATTTCTCCCACTAAAGAGTGAGCTCTTTGACAGCAGGCACAGACTTGGCAGATAGTTCATATTTCACTATATTTGCTGAATGAATGAATGTTATGCTATGAGGAAGCTGGTGATGATGGTGATGATGATGATGATAAGGATAATGGAGGTTGTCTTAGTTAGAGTTTCTATTGCTGTGAAGAGACACCATGACCATGGCAACCCTTATAAAGGAAAACATTTAATTGGGGCTGGCTTATATCTTTGATCCACAAGCAACAGGAATTGAGCTGAGTGTCACACTGAGAGTAGCTTGAGCAAAGGAGACCTCAAAGCCCACCTCTACAGTGACATACTTCCTCCAACAAAGCCACACCTCTAACAGTGCTACTCTATGAGGGGCATTTTCTTTCAAACCACCACAGAGGAACTTCTGGGGATAATTGCTGAACATATAGTCCTTTATGTCATTGTCTGATATATGTTATCAAATAACAAATGTGTTAAGGGAACAGATAAATAATTTAATGAATATAGGAAGTCCAAAGAAACCATGAAGTCAATGAAAACTGCTATGAACCTGGTTTGGGGTTATTGCCATTAGCTTCATTTTCACCGTTCTAGAAGGCTGTTTGGTGTTAGATGAAAGCATTAGAGTCCCTTTATTCCCATGGGTCTTCCAGGTAAATGAAAGACATGGTGACAAGCCAGAACAATAAAGGGTTGTAGCGTGGAGACCCAAGCACCTGTTCACTACAATCTGCCCAGGTACAGACAACAGCTGCCTTTGGGCAGGAAGATTCTCCGAGGTACTGTGTGTGGCTCACAGCACTCACCATGCTTTGTCCTACGGACCTGTGAGGTTGACTCCCTGAGTCTCTCACCAGGCATTCAAGAAGGGAGAATGGTCCTAAAAATAGAAATAAATAAAAGATCCTGTATATGGCTACCAGGGAACTAATAGAGGCTTAAGAGCATGGATTAAGCAAGAAAACAGAAGAATAAGGAGAGAATTACAGTGAAGAGGGAAGGTTTGGCCCTTCTATATGAAATGTTGACATTTCAACTCAGATTTAAAGACAGGGATGTCTAGTTTTGACAACACATGAGGAAAAGAACAATGTGAAAAGGCAAAACATTCATTTAAAAGGGAAGCATTTACTTCAAACTACTTGAACTTGAGAGATGATACATTTATACACACAGGGATAAGGGGGAAAGAATTGCCAAGGCCCACAAAGACCCACCAAAGTTACCTCCACCACCGCTTAATGCATATTAGCCCAGTGGTATCTGACAGTCCAGGGAAAAGACTTTAAAACGGAGAGTCAGAGAACCAGACAGACGGAGGCTTTTGTGATTTCTCATAGTACTGGAGCAGGCCTTTTCAACTCTAGCTACTGTTTACAGAAGCATTACCACAGGGTTATAATTACGGGGTTTGCTCAGTTACAAAGGGTCTGAGTCTTCCATCAAAGGAAGAAGGAATAAGTTACTCAAGCGTGTCCTTTCACACTGACTGACATTGGAAGTCTAGTGGCCTGTAGTGGCATGAATGGCTAAAGCAGAAGCCCCCAGGTGCAGAGAGCCCGAGGGCTGAAGTTCTCATCTTCTTCCTACTTTGCTTGGAGAAGTGCGGGTCTGGGGAGGCAACAAGTCTTGAGTTCTCACTGGCTCAGTTCTCCCATCCATGCAGACTTCCACCTGCTCCAGGGAACATGATAGGTCTCATCTTTCTTAAGATCATGAAACCAGGAGTTCACAGGACCTCAAAAAGAGGTCATCTTGGCACTGGGAAGTTGCCAGACTTCAGGGGGCATCTCTGGCAAGACAATGGGATTCTTAGAATGTCTGTTTATGACCAATATTGCTTCCTCTCAACTTTGTTCCCGCCCTCCCATCCAGGGCACAACTCTGAAACTTATACAGTACATCGTTTGATAATCTATTTTGTCTCTGGGACTTAGGACCTGGGACCCAGCCCTGACGTCCCCTCTTTGCTACGCACACTGAGTACTTGCAGACATTTTCATCTCTAGAAGTTTTTGCTGGACACTCATCCTGGTACACAATACAATACCAACAGCTCACAGTAGACATGGCGCTTCTGAAAGAACACAGTGAGCAGAGAGGAGACTCTATTGGACGTCTATCTATCCCAAGAAAGCTTCATAGAAAAACACAACACAGGTGACCCAGCATCTGGGATAATACATGTACAGTTTCTGAAATGACTCAGCATGTTCTGCCAAGCTGACGAGACAGAGAAGCTGGGGGTGAAAGTATTATCTTCCCACCTCAAAGAAATCTGCTCCAGACCAGTCAGCATCCATTCACTGGCTACACAGTGGGTTAAATTAGGACTTAGTCTTGACTGGTACTGAGTACCACAGAATCTACATTTCTATACCTGGATAGATGCATTTTACATCACTGTCTGGGCAGAGGGGAAAACAGAGCCCTCTTGAAGTTAACTTCATTTTATACCTGAAACATTAGCATCCCGCTAACATTTAAGGTTAGGTGAAGCTCATTTTCCCAGTAACAAAGTGGTAGCTGTACTCATAGGCCCACCATCAGCCACCAGTCACTAACCATGACTTAGTGTCCTCCATTCAGCAACCTCACTGTGCCTGTTCTGGTTAAGGTCCCGCTGTCTGGGCACTGAGAGGTTGAGAACAGCTTCCTGAATCTCCTCACTGTGCGTTTCCTCCAGTACTGTTGCCAGGGAGTTCACGGGCTCCAGGAGGCTCGTGGCTTAATGGATTTTTGTAGCATTTCCTTTTCCTTCCTGCTACAAAGCCCTAGCTTAGCATGAAAGCCACCCAGATTCCTGAACCAGTACGGACTGTCTTTCAGAACTCTCCGCCATGCTGCAGACCCTGCAGACCCATGCTCAGCACGGACCTGCTTAGCCACAAGTAACTCGGGGTGGTTTGGCATATGTAATCCTCCTATGCCTTTGGCAGACCCCATTATTTTTCTTCCTGTGTTACAACTGAGGTTATTAACTTAAGTCAGCTTAAACAGGCCGAGAGTGGTGGGCTGGAGTTCATGCATTCAACAGATTTTAACTTCTTACTGTGGTCAGTTACTGTTCCGGGGATCAGGAAACATTTACGAACAGCATACCTACAATGTGTTCCCACGTGGAGTTGACTCTCCACTGGGGCTTGAGCCCAGAGCTCTTGTTGATTCTCAGCTCTTGAATCTCAGAGCTGCTGTTCACAACCACACAGAAAGAAATGCTTTAGTGGTTCAGTGGATGAAGCACAGGAATTAGGCAAGTGTGAAGTCCTGAGTTTCGGTCTCCTGAGCCCACAAAGAGCCAGAGGCAGTAGCACATGCCTGTAACCCCACTGCTCCTAGGGCCAGATGGAAAGTGGAGGCAGGAGAATCCCCGGCTTACAGGCCAACTTGCCCAGATTGCCATGGCAACAACAAAACTCTTCCTCCAAGGTGGAAGGTCAGGACCTGTACCTGAGGTTCTCCTCCAACCTCCATATATACACTGGGCAGGTTTTCCTCCAACCTCCATATATACACTGGGCAAGTGCATGCCCAATATCTCTCTCTCTCTCTCTCTGTCTCTCTGTCTCTCCTGCACACACACACACACACACACACACACACACACACACACACACACGCAAAAATAGAGAAAAAAATTGAAAGTAACTGCACTGAGATACCAGTTCACATTTATTAGGATAGCTACAATAAAAAATGGATAATAAATATTGACAAAAATGTAGGAAATTGGAATCCTATGCACCTTATGTTCAGTGATGTGACATGAAAAATGGCTTGGTGGCTCCTCAAAAATCAAATACAGAAGAATTGTATGTTCCAATAATTCTGCCTCTAGATACAAAGTCAAAAGAATTGCAAGTGAGGACATAAATATATATTTGCATACCAAATACTCAACACAGACTTAACTAAAATTGCCTACAGGTGGCAAAACTCCAGAATCCATCAACAGATGAATGCATAAACAAAAATATGGTGTAGGTACACAATATAATGTCACTCAGTCATTAAAAAGCAAGGAAATTCTGACACTTGCTACGACTTGGATGGACTTTGAAATAATTATGGTTAGGAAAGTAAACCAGACACACAAGGGACAGATACTGTATGAGTCCCTTTATATGCAGTGTCCAGAACATGCCCATTTTTGGAGACAGAACGTAGAACAGAACAAGACACGGAGGAGAGAGGGATAAGTCGGGATTATTTAACGGATATTGACTTTCAGTTTGGAGGTGATGAAAACATTCCAGGACTAGTGGTGATGACTAAACCATGATGCATTCAACACCATGAATTACACTCCTAAAACAGCACATCTCATGCAAAACGTATTTGACAATTAAGTCAATGAAAAATTTGATCACAGATGAAATTATCGCAAGAACAAGCCATCAGCACTCAGTTACAACTCTATAATGTCATTTAATTTCAAAATGAACAAACATTTCTTCCCCAGACAGGGAAGATGAGGCTTTCGTAATCTTATCCCATCCTTTATTGAGCAGGCCAGTCTTTCATTTCTGACTACAGTTGATAGTAAAATGTAGTGAATACAGCTTGATAAAGATGTGTGGGGACATTGGAGCTGGCAAATTCAGACACCCAGTTCAACAGAACTTCTAAATGTGCCTGTAAGAAAGCTGTAGCTGGCTAGGAAAATGCTTAGAGAGTAGGATTGTTATTGGCTTGAATTTTTGGAAAATGTTTTTAAGAGTACAGTTGCAGGGCTGGGGGATGGCTCATTCAGCAGAGTGCTTGCTGCACACATGAGGACCCAGGTTTGAGTCCCAGCACGCACATAAAAAGCTAGGTGTGGCTTTTATGAACCAACAGGAAGGCTCTGGTGTATAAAAAAGACAACAAAAAAACATAAATAGCAAAATTTAAGAAAAAAAAAGAGATGAACAGAAGAAGGGTGTGTGTGTGTGTGTGTGTGTGTGTGTGTGTGTGTGTGTGTGTGTGTTTTAAGGAAATGAAATTATTTTTGTATAAGGTTATGTTGGTAGATACATGACCATACACATTTCCCAGAACTCAGACCCACACATCACAAAGAATGAACTCTGTTGTAAACTACAGACACTAATTAACATGATGTGTCAAGTACCATTCAGAGCTGAAGCCCATTGCTACAGAGGCAGGGGCAGGGAGATCCCTGAGACTCTCTGATCAGCCAGTCCAGCCTAATTGGCGAGCTTCAGGATATGCTTTGTCTCAAAAACTAACATAGAGAGCAATCCAAGAAGAAATTTTGTTTACCCCCACACATACAAACACACTCACGCCCACACCCACACACATCACCACACACATACACATTCACACTCACACCCACACACACATTCCCCCCCCCCCCCCACACACACACAGTTACTTTTGAGATGAATGCATGTTTTCCATCTTCCTGGAGTTAAACACAGGAAAGTGCTAACTCCAGGGGCCAACATCTGATCGGGGCTTTGCATCTCCTTGATGCTCACTTGGACTTGCTGAGGTAAAGAAGAATGTCTGGCAGCTCTTAGACCAAGTACATCTCCCTGGAATCATCACTATACAGAACACTATTGTTTTCTTTATTTTTTTTTAAAGTTCTTTTTCTGATTATGAAAGTAATGACATTCACTGCAGAAAATTTGGAAAACGTGGAAACAAAAAAAAA
>CABHPQ010171868.1:0-16969 GCA_902168405.1 Peromyscus aztecus | reverse complement strand
TTGTTCATGGTCAGCTCAAATAATACTCTGTATTTTAAAATAGTCTGCAAAAATATTATGTTTACTAAGACTATAACATGTAGATGTATGAGTTAGCATTATGAATGAGAAAGGAAAAAGTTAGGTAGAAACATGACTAAAGAAAATGTATTAGGAACTGGTCCTCTTGTCCTAAATGTATGGGATTATTATAGGGATACTATGTTTAAAACGGGGTTTGCTATGGCTATTAATTAAGGTGAGTATCAAGGACAGAACCTTGACCTTGCGGGTGGGGGTTTTCTGAGAACTGCTGGCCTTTCAGTGTACCTCTGTTAGGGAGAAAGCACATTGTTCTCTCAGGCTGCAATCTACGGCTGAGTCTTGGGTTGGGAACATGGGCACTGTTGCTGTGGTCAACTCTGGCACTTTGTATAAATCCCATAGGAGGTTCAAAATTCCTAAGAAGAATAAATCTCATGAAAATGAGTGTCCTCCAGTTTTTACAGAAAGGTGCCAACCTGTGAGATTACACCTTGCTGATCGGAAGCCAGTGTGAGGACTTGCATGACCTGGAGGTATAGGGCAGCAACATCAAAAGACACACAGAACCTATTTTAATTTTAGACTTTCAAATTGTCTGTTTCCTAATTGATTTTCCTAAGGATTTGGCAGAGATTTTCAAACATTTGAAGGAATATAAATGTGCTAGATGAACTAACAGGAGGGCTCTTCCTCACCCTTAGTGCATAACAAAGAAAACAAAACACACAAATAGCTAAAATGAAAAAATAAGGAAATCCGGGAAATGGTGACACACACCTTTAAAGCCAGCACTTGGGAGGCTGAGGCAGGAGGATCTCAGTGAGTTCGGGGCCAGCCTGGTCCACAGAGCAAGTTCCAGGACAGCAAAGGCTACACAGAGGAACTCTGTCTCAAAAAAACCAAAAAGAAAAAATAAGGAGATGAACAGAATGTGTTTTTATCTTTTTTAAGGAAGTGAAATTATTTTTGTATAATTCTAGACTGATAGATACATGACCGTACACATGTCCAAATTCTAGACTGATAGATACATGACCGTACACATGTCCCAAAATTTATATCCAGAAAACAAAAAGAATGAACTCTATTGTAAACCACAGACACTAACTAGTTAACAAGACAAGTCAAATTTTGTTCAGTAATTTTAACAAGCATACCACACCAATGCAACACATTCCTAACAGGAAATTATACATGGGGAGAGGCACATGAAAACTCTTCACTATTCACTCACTTTTCTAAAACTTCTCTACAAAGAATCTACTCATTGAATAAGAAAATGGAAATGCTTATAATTTCCAAATCATTATTCCTGGTGGCATTTTACGTGATCTTATCAAACTGAATGAGACAATTCACAGGGTGTGTGGCAAGATAACATGAGGTGCAATGATTATTTTTCTAAAAAGCCAGTCTTGTCTAGAGACCTGCCTTTTTCATTAAGAAGACACCAAAAAGTAGGGCCAGGTGTGGTGGAGCACACCTTTAATACCTCCATACAGGAGGCAGAGGCAGGTAGATCTCTGAATTCGAGGCCAGGCCAACTTGGTCTACGCAGTGAGTTTCCTGACAACCAGGAAACTGTAGGGAGATCCTGTCTGAAAAACAACAACAACAAAAACAAAAACAAAACTAATGAACAAATTAATAAAGGTAGCCCAGCATAACCATCATCCAGCGTGATGTCTACAGGGAAGAGATGGGCTTCTTGGGCAGATCTCTCTCCATACCTAGAGGGAACAGGGCCATCTTAAAACTTCCTGGCAGGCCTCTCACAATGGGTGCAGGAATCCCATTATGATTTCTGGTTTTCCCAGATTTCAGAAACACTGCACCCAAAGCTGGTTTCCTTTTGGCTTCTGCACTTCCATGACTTACCCTTTTTCTATGTCTTCTGAATTGCCTTCCTTTTGTTTTTTTTCTTCCTTCTCCCTCCCATCATTCCTTGCTTGTTTTGAAATTTAAGCTTGAAGCAAGACGGCTAGATTTACAGCTTCTTGTCAGAAACGAAGCAAACACCCTTATCTCCCTCTCTCTGGAAAGAATGCAGACCGTGGGTGCTGAGGGTCTATGCCGAATCACCTCGGATGGAGATGACCGGAAGGTGGTAACCCATCCTGCCTGACACAGAAATCCTGTTCTTGGTCAGTTACCCCCAGTCACTGACAGCCTGCAGCTGAGGAGGCTTCCAACCCCTTCAAAGGCATGACATCCTCTCTTGCAGTACCATCTGTGCATAACCGTCCGCCCAGGGGCAGAGCTGATGGAAGCATGGCCAAGGTGAGGAGGGACCGTCGCTCTTCAGAGGGAATCCCCTAAGAAAGGCTGTCTTTAAAGTGAGCTTTCAACGCATAACATGAACTTCCAATCCGACACTAATGCAATGATTACATGCCGATGTAAAACATCTAAAAACCCAATAACAACAGCAAAAACAGAAGAAATAGAAGAGACTATCAGAAGGGAGGAAGGCGTCCAAAGGAGGGAGGAAGGCAGGGATAAAAGAAGATAATGGAATGAGACAAAAAGCACATGTTTTCTTTCACACGCAGAACCTAGATTTGATAACACATGAGTATTTACATAAATCATGAAAGCAGACGGGGAGTGATTGACGGTGTGGAGAGGACCAGCAAGCAGGGAGGAGGAGAAGGAGGAGAGATGGGGAAGGCAGTAGGGAGGATACAAAGTACAATGTATAAAAATGTCTTCAAACCCATCATTTTGTACGCAAGCTAAACAGTTAATAAGAATAAAACAGTAGCTTAAAAACCAGTTAACTGTCTCTAGAGCCAGACACCAGAAAGCCACCCCCAGCAAGTAATAGCATTTCTAGCTACAACCCAAGCAGAAGCCCAAGTCAGCTCTGGCAGAAGAAGGAAGTCCTGGAAGAGGAAAGGAACCTTGCCAGGTCTCCTTTGTCCCATTCCCTAGCGGCAAAAAGCTCAAAGGTAAACCCTGGCCTAGCAGAGAAGCAGGGAGCCAAGGGGGAGAGATTATTCTTATCTCCAGAATGTTACCTTTATCTTGAGCTGGACTCTTGCTCAATTGGGACTCTGTGTGCCTTAAAGTCACACTATCACCTCAGAATAATTAGAAAGGCTTTCAAAAATGTTAATAAATAAGGGAAGACAACCCCACCACACTTTCTAAAGCATAGTCGGAAAGCAAGACTGAAATTGTATCTGGGCTGGTTCAGTAACGGAACCAGTTTAGCTACACTGCTAGATTTGGTTTAAAAGATTATTTTGAAGAGGGTAGATTAGAGAAGGCAAGAGTGACCTCGAAATGTTAAGATTGTTGTTGCAAAGGTCCACGGTGTTCCAACAGATGACTTCAGCAACGCAATGAAGAGAACAGAAGACTCTAACAGATGTTAGTTAGCAAGTACAAGCAACAGGTTTTGAAGGCGGGCTGGAAGGGAGTGGGGCGAGACAGGTATCAAGGATGTTTTTAGGTTCAGGGCCCGAGGAGCTGGGCAGAATCTCAGAGTGACGGCTGTAAAGTTCTCTTGGAGAAGTGAGCTTGGCGTAAAGAAGAGGGCCTCCCAGCCAGTCGGGGCTTTAGCAGGTTCCCGAGGCTATTTCAGAGCAGTTCCTGACAGCTTTGGCTGCTTCGAGGTGTCTCAATGAACAGAAGGCAAAGGCAAGAATCTGAGACATGTTTCAGAGACTGAAATGTGCGTTGGCTAGAGCTAAGCGTTCGTTTAGTTTAGGAACAAAGAATTCCATAATATTTCCACACTGTGCCTAGCTCTTCAGAACCTAGGTTCTGAAGGGGAAATACATGTGATCTTTCTCGCTTGCTGTTTCCCAAAGGAAGGCCTTCGCTTTTCTAAGCTGAATGTGTTTGTCTACCCTTGTCGACAGACGCCAACTTCAGCAAGCACAGCCAAATGGCTTCCCAAGACCTGAGAGCAGGACTGAAGAAGCACCATCCTTGGTAACAAGCAGGGAACTACATTCTTTTTTTAGTGTTCAGAGTACGAACATCTGTCTAAAGCCAAAAGGTAGCCGAGAACAGGAGTTGGAGGTGCGGATGAGCATCCATCCTTAAACTCAGGGCTGGTCAGTGGGATGACGCGAGACTCACATCTCACTTCAGCGAAACTAATGGGAAACTAATTTGGTTTAAGATGCCAGAGACTTATACAAAAGGCAGGTTTTCTTGGCTCTCACTCTTGAGGCTGTATTCCCCCACGGCCCCAGATTTGGTGATAAGGAGCCAGTTACACATGGTGTCTTTCAAAGTGTGGCCTCACTACTTAAACCAGCAACACAAATATTTGGAGAGGTGTCAGAAGTCAAAGGCCTACGGGCCTTCCAAGCAGCTGCGTTGTAGGAACTGCCGTTCAGATCTTCAAAATGCTTATCTAAAATAAAGACAAAGTCTGTGAGAGCATTTGGCTGAGCTGTTTGAACTGTGGGTTTAAAGAGTCCCAGAATAAGGGAAAGGTTGGTGACTGCTTCCCAGGTACAATTTACAAACATACAATGCTGTGTTTTCCTCCAGTGGGCGCCACGTGGTGACTTGAGTGTTCTCTTCTAGAGAAACCATGAAAATTTATGAATTAGACTATGTCAATTTCTTTGGTTTGAAAATGGCTCTAAAATTATGCAACAGCAGAAACAGCATTAAGAGGAGAAGCAGGGTGAGTGGCACATCACGTTCTTCACACCATTCTGCAGCTCAGCTTTAAGTCTGAAGTTACTGGAGGTTCTAAAACACGATTTTTCAAAACTAGGAACTGGTTCTGCAGTCCCTGAGTTTTTGCTCTTATTATTCATCTTTGAAATATTCTTTTGTTCATGAAAGAAAAATTAATGTGATTTTTGGGTAGGTTTACTAAAAAAACAAAAAACCAAAAGCACTGCATTGGCTAGTGATTGAAACATCACAGCAATTGTCTCCAACCTGCCGGCAGAACACTATCCACTGTGTGAAAAAGACTCATTTTCAACTCCAAATGGAAAAGGGCCTGGTGATTCAAAAGGATTTGGCTGTGCATCTAAAAACTTGCATGCTTTGGGAATAACCAACAAAATTCACCTACTCAACTAAAGAGCCGCGTTGCTGAAGAAAACAAAATTTCATCATGTTTTATTCTAAATTGCCAGACAAACTCATGCGTATCTGAACACAGAGTTTGGAGTACTATGTGTTGAGCTGATCCATGCAGCCAGAGAACCCTGTTCTATCCTTTGCTACCACCTCTGGATTATCCGTGGATAATCCTAAAGGGAGAAGCATTTAAATTTTGTTGATTTTAGAACTGGCCTTTACATGCCCCCAACTGAACGTGGGGTTAATATAATATTCTGATTGACAAAAACACTACGTGGCTATATGTCCATACTCATAATTCCAGCACTTGGAGATCTTAGGGATCACTCAGCAGGAGCTATCCAGAACGTGGTATATCAGAGGAAAAACTTCTCTTGGATCGAGTCTTGGCAAATCTGGCAACATGGCAGTAGCGCAGTCACCTCGGGGAACATTTAGTCTAACCCTCATGCTTCTAGACTTTTTTTTTTTTTTTTTTTACAAGTTTAAAATGGCTGGTGCTTAGTTTCCAGGTGCCGTGGGGATGCTGGGCTGTTGACAATCTAATAAAGCTAAAGATATCCTGTCTATAAAACAAATTACTAACAAATTAGATATAACTTGAAGGATTCTGTGAAATGCCTGGAGTCATCTTTCTCTTCTATCACACAAATGACAGTCACCACCACAAGCCCCCAGTCTCTCTGTCAGAAGACAGAGGAAAGCTCAAAGGAAGACACACACCCCGCCGCTCCCTTTAGCTGTGGGTGGACTTTGAAAGTGGGAGGGGAAGGAGGGGAGAAAGAAACTTTTATTAAGGCTTTAGGCACTTGGTATCTCTGAAATTATTATTATGGGATATAGGATGACGTTTTAAACATAAACAGCCGAGATGAAACGACAGACTGCTTTAAATGGAGCAGTTATTTTGAGTGATCTGACTGATGTCGCTCCCTCACAGCCGCCCACCGCCAGCTGCGAAATAAGCCATTCCCTTCCCCAGAATGTTACTGGAAGCCATGGAAGTTTCTCCTGCTGAATCTCCAGGGAAGAAGAAAGCAGCCAGCCCCAGGAACTCTGACAGTAGAGGGGTAGGTAGCGAAGGAGTCCGGGCCGACCGAGTATCTGCTAGGCACTTTTCATTTATTAATGTATTCTCACAGTATCCTGATGTCAACCGTCTGAGGTGAGAAAATGGGACGGTCAGCAACAATCCCTGACCCCAGAAGTCAACAAGAATGATTGAAACCGAACCACGAGCCCTGTCTTAAACCATGCTGCTGCTTCTTTTTTTATTCTGCTCTCATGTAATACGTTCCCAACCACAGTTTTCCCTCCCTCTGACCTTCCCAGTCCCACTCCTAATTCCCCCTCTCCCCCAGGTTCACTCCCCAGCTTCGTTTCCCTTCAGCAGAGCTGTGCTTCTTTGACGAGATCTAGAAATGACTTCACCTTTCAGCTCAAAACCTGCCACGGGCTTCCTACCTAACTTCAAAATAAAATCCAAAAAAAACGTCACCCAAGACTTGACTTCCTCCAACTTCCCCCACTTCCGCTGCAGGGCTCCCTTGCAGTTCCTCAAAGGTCATCCCACCTCAGGGCCACCTGAGGGAAGTGCCCTTCCTCTGTCCTCTGCCTCCAGGGTTTCCTCAGGTATCAGCTGTTCCCTTCCTAAACCGTTCAGGTACTGCTCAGTCTTAGCACATCTCAGAGCTGCTTTTCTGCCCCTGCTGTGTAACTAACACCTTGGTTTCTTCTTTGGTGCTGATCTCCACCTACTTCTATATTTGATTATGATCTTCTCCCCCAGAATCCCGACTCAGATGCCAATGCAAAGAGAGAGGATTTAGTATTTATTATTTTTGCTGCGTTCCTAGAAAGTGTTGGAACCTGATAGGGGTTCCATCAACAGTTGCGGAGTAAATTAGTGAATGAATATATCAATAAGTTACAAACGGAAAAGTGTGAAGATCAAATATTCAATCCACCTTGTAGTGTTGATCTTCCTTCCTTCCGTCTGTCTGTCCTTCCTCTTTTCCTTCCTTCCTTTTCTTAAGATTTAATTTTCAGTATTTTTAAAAGTATGTGTATATCCCAGCACTCGGGAGGCAGAGGCAGGCGGATCTTTGTGAGTTCGAGGCCAGCCTGGTCTCCAAAGCGAGTTCCAGGAAAGACGAAAAGTAACAAAGAGAACCCCTGTCTCAAAAAACACAAAAAAAAAAAAAAAAAAAAAAAAGTAGTGAGCTCAGGTGCTCAGGGAGGTCAGAGGTATCAATACATCCTTGCAGCTACAGTTATAGGTGGTGTGAGCCACCTGATGTGGGTGTTGGGAATCCAACTTCAGTCCTCTGGAAAATTACTTCATGCTTTTTAACCTCTGGGCCATCTCTCTGCCCCTGCCTTTCTTCTTGAAAAAAAAAAAAAAAAAAAAAAAAGATTTGGGGCCAGAGAGAAAGTGTTTAAAAGTACTGGCTGCTCTTCCAGAGGGTCCTGCTTCAATTCCCAGCACCCAATATGGCTCACAAGTATCTGTAACTCCAATTCCAGGGGAGCCCAGTGCCCTCTTCTGGTTCCAAAGGGCACTGGAGCATGTGGTACACAGATGTACATGCCGGCAAAATACCCATACATAGAAAAATCAATGATTTTTAAAGGACTTTTTAACTTTTGTGTTTGTGGGGACGAATATCACGTGAGTGTGTGGGGTGGGGATGGGGCAGAAGATGGTGTTAGAGCTCTGGAACTGGAGTGACCGGCAGTTGTGAGCTTCCAGATATGGGTGCTGGAACTGAGCTCAGGGTTTCTGAAGGAACAGTAAGCACTCTTAACCACCGAGTCCCCGCCCAGTCCTAATTCTGCTCTCTCAGCAAAACTGGCTGGACAGCGTCTCCATCTGCTTTCTTTACTATTACTTCCTGAGTTGATTCCTTTGATCATCTCTACATTCAACTAAATCAAGCACTCACCATTTCATGCATAAATTACATTCCGTACATTCAGCTCTTACTTCCTGAGCAGACTTTTACAGCATAGGCATTTTGGAAGGGTAAAACAAGCCCAACACCTGCCTCGGTGGCACTTCTCAAATTCTGCTGACACAGTGTGACTGCGATTGGCATGAGATGCATTGTAGAAGTTAATATAACCAGTGTCCTCGAGAATCAGGACAGCTAAAGACAGATTTTTATCTTTGTGTTTCCAGGCACTGTAAATATATACTTTTGTATCTTGTCAACTATTTTGGGGAACGGTGGGGCTATGCCATTCAAGTTTTTCTTGTATGATAATCCTTGTGATAGAATGGATATTAATGATGAATTTGGAGAATGTTAATGACTTTGAAAAGATTGTACATTGAAGACATAGTCTAGGACTGGTTGACACACATCTACCACTAGTCCACTTTGCCTTTAATTTCCAGTTACAGGACCAAGTAGCCTGGAAGCCTTGTAATGGGATTAAAAACATAAATGATCAATCTTACAAATTAGTTTTGTCTTGAATCTAAAATTCTTTGTAAACATTATATATCTGCTATGTCCTGGTAAATTTAGAAAATAAGGGTTAGTTGATTGTTATCTAGAAAGATATTAGATACTAGATAGATCATCCTCATTAACATGAAATGTGAGAATTCTATACATCTGAGGTTTGGTTGGTATTCCAGGCAGATAACCAGAAAGATTCCTCCCCAGGAGTCAGGATACCCACAAATGGCTCTATCCAACAAACATTGCTAGTCAGGATACCCACAAATGGCTCTATCCAACAAACACTTCTAATATTAACTGTGTCTGGCACCAGCCAGACCAGTGACTCGGGGTCAGGCATTTGACTACTTTGTAAATCTTGGTTTCCTTATCTATAAATTAAGGGGAAATCTTGTTCTGTTGACTTAACATTATAGTTATGACCATCAAGAGGAAGCAAGAAATTGCTAAGCCATCCGGTTATGATTAATATAATTATTGCAAGTGAATATACTAATTTCTCCTGTTCCATAAACAGCTTTGACCTCCCCCGCCCAACACACACACAATGTAAGAGCTATGGATTCTTTATCTCTTTTTAAAAACTTACCCAAGACTGAAGTTACTCCTTTTCTCAAGCAAGCAACTATTGGTATGACTGCCATTCTAAGCCACCCTTCGCATCTTCCCTGATCTCTGAAAAATGCATGAGGTACTTAATGTGGAGTATTAAAAGAGAAAAGACAATGGGGTTGGATTTATGATTGTTTAACTCTGCTGATCTCTTCAGAGATTAGTCATGACACTCATTATGCATGGAGTAACTTGTTTAATATTTGTTTTCACAAGAACAGAAGATGCACACACTGTTGACCTTTTCAAACATGCTGTCTTTGCATGGCAGACACTACATTAAAAAAGAGTTTTTTAATGACTAGGTAAGATACTAAGTCTGTGCTCATCAGATGAATATATCAAACATTTAGCTAGAATGCTATATGCCAAGTGCTTTCTAGATGTTTTGTGGGTTTTAATCCTTTTAGCCCTCATGACAACTATGCCCAGTCTGAGGTAAAGAGCTGAGGACACAGAGAGGTTACTTTCTCAAGGTGATATAGCTAGCACATGATGGAACGATAACACAGATCCAGGCAGGGTGGTCAAGCGTCCGTAGAGGTCTCCAGCCTCCTGACAGTTAATCGTCATCCATACTCCCGACAGTGCCCAGGTTTATGAATGAAGAAAAATGAGGAAGGGTATTTAGAAATGTTTCTGTGGTTTCTTACATACACTAAGACTGAAGACAACACATCTAGAAGAGAAAGGGTTGTGTTGATTTAGAGGTTCATCTCAAACATCCCAATAGCCAGAAATGAATAAAGCCAGGTCTCACAGCCTGCTAGACAGGGCAATGGACTGATGTGGCTGAGCTTAAACTAGAGAGGACAGGACAGGCCCATGGGGAGAGATTCAGTTCGAATCAATTTCTTTTTGCTGGTTTTCCAGCTTTTCATTACTCACTTTGTGTTTTTGTCTTTTTGAGAGAGGGTTTCTCTGTGTAAAAGCCCTGGCTGTCCTGGAACTCACTCTGTAGACTAGGCTGGCCTTGATCATACAGAGATCTGCCTGCCTCTGCTTCCCCAGTCCCAGGATTAAAGGTGTGCACCACCACACCTGGCTCACATTTTTCAAATGTAGATCAAACCCCAAAAGTATGGGGAAGATCAACTCCTCAGTGATTCTTCAACTGTTGATTACAATGAAGGAGTCATAAGGGGCAGGTCAGAGCTCACAGATGCTCTGAAGACCACCACAAAGAAACTCCATAAAGGACAAATTCTAGTGGTAGGATTAATCAGACAGGGCAATTTAAAATGGTCAGAAAATCAAGAATATGCAATACCAGAAAGCCCACTTGCCAATCAATCAACATCTTCATACTCATCCTACCATTTGCCCTAGAATAGGCCATGATGGTTCAACTGATGCTTCCGTGGCAGCCCCATGTTCATATTCATGCTGTAGGAACAAGAGCATGCTTCCAATCTCCATTGTCCCCCATGTGTTAAAAGCTTAATCTCCAGGCTGGTCCTTTTGGGATATGGTAGAATCATTAGGAGGTGATGCCTAGAGAGGTCCTGGAGTCACTGAGGGCATGCCCCTGGAACGGTACCTAGGGATCTGAGCCCCTTTCCTATTGTTCTCTTTTTTTCCTTGGCTCATGGTACAAGAAGTTTTGCTGTAATTTGTTTCCGTCGTGATGTGCTGTTCTATTACAGACTCCAAAGCAATGGATCCAGTAGATCACAAACTAGAACCCCAACACTGTGGGGCAGAACAAACTTCTTAGAAGCTTCTCATCCTGGGTAATTTGTTACAGTGACAGAAAGCTGACTAGGACAACCTAGAACACTAGAAGTGGAACCTAGATCCTCAAAGGCCAATTCTAGTGCCTTCTAAAGACAGTTGCATCCATTCTAGAGTTTCTGAAATATGCCTTCAATTACTGATATGAAGACTGCTCCATGGCACTCTATTGTTTGCTTAAGTTAGTCTTTGTTACAGAAATGTCCTGCTTCAAAGTCACTGGAGGCAGACTTATTTTTAGCACTCAGCATTGTTTAGAATTGGGACCAAGCACACTGATGTCCTTGCAGGGAAACGTAAGCATCTTACACTCTGTTGAGTAAAGAGAGTATGTTAGCTTTGTGCCAGATAAAGAAACTTGTGACTTTTCCGACCTTTTCTTGACTTCAAAGGGGTTAATAGTAGCTTACAGGCCTGAATTTATAACCCAAAGTCTAACCCAGTAGACATTATAAGTCTGGAAGGGGTCGAGTTGGATGGAAGACAGAGCTCAGTGAGTTCGTCAGAAAGCCACTGGGTGTGAGCACACTGTTACCCCGAACTTGGGAGGCCGAGACAGGCAGGTTTCTGAGTTTGAGGCCAGCAGCTTTGGTCCACAGAGTGAGTTCCAGGACAGCCAAGGCTACGCAGACAAACCCTGTACTGAACCCCACCCCTACCACAAAAAGAAAGCCTATGAACCTATTGCCCACTCCTTGGTAAATTTCTCTTTTCCTAGTACCTCTTTCCTGAGGTCTTTCCAAATTTACCTCTTCCATACATTTTGTCATCTACTTATCAATTAAATCACAGAAGCCCAAAACATCCTCCTGGAAAATCAAAGGTGCCTTAGTTAGGGTTTCTATTGCTGTAAAGAGACACCATGATCATGGCAACTCTTATAAAGGAAAACATTTAATTCAAGCTGACTTAGTTCATCATCATCATGGTAGGGAGCATGGCAGCACACAGGCAGACATGCTGTTAGAGAAGGAGCTGGGAGCTCTACATCTGAATTGGCAGGCAACAGGAAGAGAGCAAGAGTCACTGACTGGGCCTGGCTTGAGCTTCTGAAACTTCAAAGCCCATCCCCAGTGACACACCTCCTCCAATAAGGCCACATCTACTCCAACAAAGCCATATGTCCTAATCCTTTTGAATAATGCCACTCCTTATGAGCATATGGGGGACATTTTCATTCAAACCACCACAGTAGGTAAGGAAAAGGGGTAGCTAGAAACTGATTTGTCCATGAGACATTAGATAGTCCAATTCATCCAGCAAATGAAGGAGGTGAGCAGCTTCTCTAGACTCTAGGGGGTAGCAACATTTACACCATCTTTACCATAGCAAAGCACTGTGCTAAGCCTTTGAATACCGGGTCTCACCCCATCCTCCTAGTAACTCTCAGGGGGCAGGTATTAGCCACATCATCATGTTTCTATGGCAACACAGAGGCTCATTGAAGCCGGTGTCAGGACTAGGATTTCAACCCAGGTTGATACCACAGCCCACAGTTGGAATCTGTTGAATTTGGTATAAAGCTACCTACTCTGAGTAGTACTCAAAGTCCATTTTCTCAGTGTTAACAAGTACCACATAGGAAGGGAGGAAAGAAAGCCGTATGCTTGCTTGTTGTTTTGTTTCCATTCTTGCTTGGCATAAGAGGGCAGGTAGGTATGCAGTTTGAGGGGCAGGAAGGTGCAATATAGTTTTCCAAGCCTGCATCGCCTGAGATGTCACACATGTTAGCAGAGCTGATTCACACAGAGGTCCAGGCAGGTAACCAAACCGCTTCAAGAGACTTCTGAAACCAACTGGAGAATGTCACTGCCAAGGCCTGTCGTGGCATCTAGTTTCCATCCAGACAGTTGCTGCTCCTTCCGCATCCAGACTCAGCGGCTGAGTTGAGAACACACATGACAGTCTCCCCCGTCTCAACTCAGACTCACAATGGCATGGGAGGCTGTCCAGGTTTCCTGGGACTCCTTTCCCTCACTTGCTTTGTTTCTTCCCAGTATTCTTCTGCTTATATTTGGAGCACCGGCTTCAACCAGAATAAACTCTCCTGGTGTGTGTGTGTGTGTGTGTGTGTGTGTGTGTGTGTGTGTGAACAAGGTGACGTCATTACAAGCACAGAGAGGCGGAAGGAAATGGAATGAGCAGGACACTTGATTTTGCTGACTTTTGCTTTCAGGGTCTCATGCTTGTGCAGGCAAGATGGAATTTGCAAGCAGACACTGGATGATCCTAGGTGCTGACTTTGGCAGAGGAGGCTAAGTTTGCCAGGAGCAAAGACAAGAGTGAGGGCAACAGGCTATCCTGAAAGCAGACCACAGCATTCCGGGGCAGGAAGTACAGAAAGCCCCAGGGCCTGACATCTCACTACTGTGCAGAAGAAGTTAGGCTCTTCTATGCTATCTCAAGATGGTGCTAGTTCCGGTTCCCCCTCCTACCATGAGTCTAGTGGCCTGGGTAAAACAGAGTTAATATCCAACAGAAGGAAAATTGACAGTACCTGGTGTCCAAAGAGCTTCTGGTTAAAAGTTAGGGAAACGGAAGGGCCAGCACTGGGGTACCGCTTCACTTGCAGACAATTCCCCTGTGGCTAGTGCGAAGCATTCTTTAATAGTGACCAGTCTGAAGAGAGGTGTCTGTACAGACAAGCAGTCTTTTTATAGCTAGCCACTTCATTGCTTAGTTACTCTAATAGTGCCTTAAGGTCAATCTGAGCTGTCATGTCTTTTACAAATAAATGTATAAAAGCCATGTTGCCTAACAAATTTGAGCCATGGATTTAATTTATCGTCTTGACTCTTCTCTACCCTACCCCCAGTTGGAAAGAATAAAAGGGATGTGCAGAATAATGAAGATTCAATTCCTATTTTTCACCTTGTCTTTGATACAGTTGGAGTTTGTGTTTCTGTACCAGGAGGTGTGCCAGTCACTTTCCTCGTTGCTGCAGCAAAATAACTGAGGAGAGCAGCTTAGGAAGGAAGGTTATCTTGGCTCACAGTTCTAGAGTACCGCCCATCAGACAGCGGCAACAGAAGCTGAGGTTACAGGTTATATTGTATCCACTGCCAGGAAGCAAAGAGAGAGACATGCTGGTGCTCAGCTCCCACCCCCCACCCCCTTTATCTAGTCCAAGACTCCAGCTTGTGGAGTGGAGCTGCCTATATTTACGGTGGGTCTTCTCACTTCAACAATTCTAGAAAAACCTGATGTGTAGAAGTGTCCTCCTTAAGATCCTCCATCTTGGAGAAAAACTCTTTTTAAGATATGGACTACAAAAAGGGGGTTAAACAACGGGATGTTTTAAGACAGGGTGTTTACTTACAAAGAGGTGAAACATCAGGATAGTCTAAGAGGAAAATGAATGTACTCCGTCCTGCGTGAAAGCTTATTAGATCTTGAAAACTAGTTAAGACAGGAAGTAAGCAACTCAAAACAACTTCAGGAAGTCCCTGAAACTGATCAGATTCACTAGGTGTCCCCTTCCCCAACAGTACATAAGCAATAAAAACTGCGGAGAAAACTCTCAGTTTCCAAGCCCTGCCTCGAAGAAGCAGAGACCAGCTGAACAACCCAGAAGCAACCAAGACCAACAGAGCCACCTGGAAAGGACATTCCAACTTTGTGAGCTGCCTGCAGGCTGTGCAGTGTGTCCCAGGTCTCCAGCTTTGGTGAGCTGTCACCTGTGCTAGAATGGGCGTTGGCAATACAGCTGCCTTTGAGTCATTTTCTGCTTCTGTACGTAACCCCTGACCCATATTCCTACAAGTAACCCAAATAAAACTCTTTGGTTCACCAAGTTGGGCTCCCTGTCTGGGAGGAATAAATGGTCACACTCAGGAATAGTGTCTCACAACAACATCCTCACAGATTTGCCCAGCAGTTTGTCTCCTCGGCAGTTCTAGAACTTTCCAGGCAGGAAACCATAACAGGTAGAAATTGGATGTCTCTGGAATGTCAGCCTACCTGCCCCAACTTATTTTTCCTTATGCCATGAGAAAGCCTCACATGGGCTGACCTACCCACTCTCTTCCTTTTCTGGTCCAGTCTTTGCTCCCCTAGACACAAGTCATGCTCTTACCAGGCTTGCTTACTCAGGTCACTTAGCTCCACATTGCCTATTAAAATTGGTTGTTACCTCCCTGGACCTGGCCAGAGCCGAGCCCAGCAGGTCTAGCTCTACCAAATGGTTCCCGGTATCTTTTTTATCCCTGGTTTGGTCCAGTTTACTACCATGTGGATGACAGTAGACACAATCCCTCCTGTGATAGGGCCACTGCCAACTGAGTAATTGTTCTATTTGATTATAGTCTGTTTGTACATGCAGTATTTAGTGAGGCGTTACCACAAACCGGGCACTGTGAAAAGGGACAAACCAATGTCTTCGTTATTAAGGGACTGTTGACCTAGCAAGTCATTGCTTCTTACATTTGCTGGGCATGGGGTCACCAGAAGGTATTGTCAAAATGTAGTTTCTTTCCTTGTAATTAATCTGAGGTGGGGCTTTACAGCATATTTTTAACCATCTTCCAATTGGTCACAATGTATCACATTTGAAGTAGACAGTAAGTAGGAAACTGCATGGGCGGGTGGAGAGAGGTTAGTGTGGCCACGCAGGCCCCTCAATTTTGGCAAGGGAGACTGTAGCTGAGAATGAAAGGGTGAGCAAGAGCTGGTCGGAATGATTACGTCTGTTTGGAGGCATGGAGGGTAGCAGAGGCAAAAGACAAACAAAGAGAAAACATTGTTTCCATTCACCAAAGTCCCCAAACGTGAACTGAAGGAAGCACTTTGCCATAATTTGCTGATGTGACTTAGTGACAGGAGAATGACAACGTAACAGAGATGATGGCCGCAGAGCGCATCCAAAAGACCTGGCTCTTGGACACCAGGGTTCTCAGTAACGTCCAAGGCTCCGTGCCCATCTCCTTTCTCCTTTAGTTCAATGCAGTAAACTCAAGGAGGCCGTGGAAGCTAGGACAGTAGTCATCAGTGCAGATGAAGAACTGCGTGGGCTGCTTGGCACTCTGACACTGACTCAGGTCCTAGGAGCTTTGCCAAACTGGGAAACAGCAGAAAGTCTTAGGAATATCAGGGTTGCGTCCTCTGTCCCTCCATGGGACGGGACAGTATGAGTTAAATTTAAGTATATCAGATGAAGGAAATGAAACATGATATTCCATTCACTTTCAGACTTTTGTCTTGATTCACATATGTATCAGGAATTCAAAGTGGTAACGTCTGTACAGGGCAGTCATGATCTTTAGGAGACACCAGCATTAAATCTGGGTTATGGATGCCATGACACAGAGGAAAAGGCCCAGAGTAAGATCTCAATGCCAATCAGGCTTAGTAGTGCTTGATTGTAATCCCAGTAGTCAGGAAGCTGAGGGAGGAGGATTGTGGGTTCTACACTATCATTGGCTACATAAAGAGTTCCAGGTCAGCCTGAGGTACATAGTGAGACCTTGTCTCAAAAATCAAGCTAGGGGGTGGAGAGATTGCTCAGTGGGCTGGGGTGTTTAATACACAAGCATGGGGACCTAAGTTTGGATCCTAGTACCCATGTAAGAAGCCTGGTGTGGCCGGGAGGTGGTGGCGCTCGCCTTTAATCCCAGCACTCGGGAGGCAGAGCCAGGTGAATCTCTGTGAGTTCGAGGCCAGCCTGGGCTACCAAGTGAGCAAGTGAGTCCCAGGAAAGGCGCAAAGCTACACAGAGAAACCCTGTCTCGAAAAACCACAAAAAAAAAAAAAAAAGAAGAAGCAGCCTGGTGTGAGCATGAAGGTGTCTGTGACCCCAGCACTATGGGGTATTAAGACAAGATGATTGATCACTGGGGACTTGTTGCCTGCTTGCCTAGCTCCAGATTCAGTGAGACACCCTGTGTCAAGGGAATAAGATTGTAAGGAATAGGAATAGCACATCATTTTCTCCTCTGGCCTTCACACAAATACGTATACCTGCAGACACAGGTGAGAGTATGACATATACATTACACTCACACACATTCATATTCTCTCTCTCTCTCTCTCTCTCTCTCTCTCTCTCTCTCTCTCTCTCTCTCTCTCTC
>CABHPQ010171867.1:0-38968 GCA_902168405.1 Peromyscus aztecus | reverse complement strand
AAACAAACAAAGAAAACTCATGTGATGACCTGCAGGTCCTACAGCAATGACACCTCCTTCTCCCTCAGACCTCAGCTTTTCCATGTTCATGCCCTCACCTAGGACTGGCCCCTGCTGTTTCTCGACACACAGACAAGAGCTGGTGTATTCTTTTCAGATAACTACTAGTCTGGGAGAGTTGTTTCCCTTTAAAAATGAGTTTACCTGTCTATATGAATTAAAAACATCTGCTTAGTGTATGATTCCATAGAATCATACATTTCTGTGGTACAATTACAAATACTGACAGTTGCACTAACATTCATTAATATATTAAAATGAACATCCCTGAGTCTCCCTGGTAAAATATTTGAACTTAGCTTATTTTCATATTATATATAAACCTCTGTATATGCCCCAAGTACCAATAAAGTGAACCAAGCAATATCCAGCATATTACACACGGGGAAAGGTCATAACATGCACCATAAAGCCAGTTATTGAACAAAGTTACAATGGTTAGTTTATTAATCAAACCAAGGTCTTAAAGATCAACACAGAATGCCGACTGACAGGACCTCTTGCACCATAATTTTGGAAAGCTTTTACTCACCTCTAGATTTTCCCCATCTGAAACTTCTTTTGCTTTAGATGCAGGAGGAGGGGAGGACACCGGAGGAAGAGGGTTGGTTAGAATTTGGGAGCTGAAAACGGAACAGAAGAGATGACCGAGATGTAAATCCTGTGTAATCATTTTATCTGCAAGCAAGGAGCTGCTACTGTCATCCTGACTTAAGAGGAGAAAGCAGTCACACAATCGAGAATGTAACAGGGAGTCTGCGCAGCGAGGAGGCAGACTTGAGACTCGGTTCTCTGAGTAGGCAGAAGGCAAGAATGGTCTCTAGTAATCTGTGTGTATGTAATCTTGAGTTTACTTGGTGAGTTTCTATGCCAAAGTCAAAATCTAAATGAGAAGAGCCAGAGTCTGTTTGGCACACGAGGGAGTAAGGAAAGAAGACAATATAAATGAAAGAAGAGGATAACTTGAAAAGGGACAAAGTGTCACATGTAAAAACAGTCTTCCCTGGAGAGCCATACCTATCTATTTCTGCAGAACTGATTCCAGAAGTGGACAGATTTTCTGACCCCGAACCTTGACTGTCCTTCTTGGTAGGTTCCAAACCGTTCTTTATGTCATCAAAGTTTTCGTATTTCAGAGCCTGGACCAGCTGCAGTAAGTACATCAGCAAGTCCTAGAAACCAACGAACGAGAAAGAAACTGGTATTAGCAGAGCACAGCACACTTACATCCAGAGCCGGGACAGCCCTCGACTTGCATGTCTACCTCTTCCATCTGTTGCCATTGCCATGTTACTAAGCTACGTCACTGCTGGCTGCATCCTGTGTCTTCATTTGTAGAAAGAGCACGGCAGCAAAGACTGCAGTGTGAGAGCACACAGTGTTCTGTGCAGCACACAGTGAGTGGCCAGCGGATGAGTAGTTCCCTTAAGTAGGGCTGTCTGAACAACAAAACAAGAAAGCAGGAAAGTAAGGAGGGAGCTTCAGCTGGCTCCTAAGGAATTAAAGAAGCAGATAGTCAAACGCATCCCATGTCTAAGACTGCTGGAGAATGCACTTCACATTTTCAAAAGAATTTCTGTTTCAGGACATTTTCTGAAACCAATTTTGTTCTTCTTTCCCTTAAAAGCCAGAGTTTAAAGAACCTTGAGCCCTTTTTCTGCTTCTTTTTAATTATTCTTTGAGAATTTCATTCATGTATATTATGTATTTTACCATATCCATAGACCTCTCTATGTCCTCCTGGATCATGCCACCACACCTCTCCCATCCCCATGTCCTTCTTTTCAAACAAAACATGGAAGAGACTGTGAGCAGATGCTAACACTGGTTAGAGGAAGGACTTGAAGCATCGGTGTCTCATCCTGAGCCCCTCTGCTGCTTACGGGAAGTCAGCAGGAGTCTGGAACTAAAACACAGCAAGAGCTGTTCCTCATCGGAATGCTCTCTAATGTGAAGTCTCTAAGTCTAATGTTTGCGAGGGAATGACGTGTTTCTCCATAAATGTAGATATGTGCTCTTTTCCAGCACTATTAATGAAATGCAAAAAAAAATTAACTTTTAAAAAGAAAACCTTGGACAAGACTCAAAGACAATTTCCACCAGCAAAAGGACTGCTTCTCACTGAGTTGCCCAGGAAAGGGAAAGTCAGAAAACATCCCCCATTTAGGTCACGTATCACCATCTGATTGGCTGAATGTCTGGTACTCTACATTCAAACAACACTTTTTTTTTTCCATTTGTAAGAGAATAAATTAACAGGAACATCAAGTAAACCACCTGCTTTCTCCTTATACAGTCACATGTTGGAAAATAAAAAAAATTCCTCTACACAGGAAAGATGGAAATTTTAAGTAAAACAAAGCAAAAGTAGGGAAAAAACAGATTTCTACACAAGTCAATGAAACAGAAATTTTCCAGGAACCACAAGTACGTATAGTGACCACCACCTTTCCCAAGAACAGTTTACTCCGTGCTTCAGAGAGCAAGGCTGCGGTCAGAGGCACAGTCTTCCCTGTGCCTGCAGACAGGAGTCACTGTCCTTGCGAGCACGCACAACTCTGGTTCCCCTTCCCACACTCTACTGCTGTCGCCACCTTTACTCATGCTGAGCTCTCCGTGTGGAACATAAACACCGTTCCTCCAATGTGTTTCTAACACTATCATCACTCAATTCCATGCAGAACTTCCCTGTCTGAACCATGTAACAGCAAGAATCAATACGTAAAAATTCCTAAACAGAGTTATTAAAAAATTAAATTCATACACATATTAAGAGATTTACTTTACAATTATAAGAGTGGTCAAGTCTTAGGAAAATGTATCACAATGCGGTTTGACACAATAGAGCAACAGCCAAAGGTGAACATATCAGAGTCTTTCCTGATGTAACCATGCACACTCAAAACACAAGCATACATACTCAAAACACAAGCATACATTAAAAAGAACCATTCTAAACAAAGTAAGATTTGAATAAAACTACAACGAAACACACTTCAGAGGACAAGATACTAAAGGCATTCATACCAATAAAAGTAAGGCAAAGATGTACATTATTTGTGCTTAGCTGCAATGAGAGGTGAGCAACACAGCCTTGAAAAGCAGATGTAGCTTTTCTGGTATCATCTTACACCTAGGAAATATGTGCACTCAAGAAACATGCATAAGAACCAGAGAGAAGGACAGTGAGGTAACCAAAAAACAAGCACTGTACAATGACAGCTTTTTATTTTACCTCATGCATAATATGAGAAATGAGTATTTTGTAATGGTAACAATATAACTGCCCTATGATGCATTTAATTTAAAAAATACATAGGACTTTAAGAGATGTGAATAAAAATTCACACTGCCATGCAAAAAGGCTGAACTTCATAAAACTGTCAATCATCTCTTACTTCGACTTAAGGACTTAAGATTAAGATTCCTATGACGGTTTCATAAAAGTTATTCTAAAGATTATGGAAGGAATCAATGTCCAAAAGTTAGTTCTGCCTGTCCAAAAGGGCAGTTTTCATTATCAATGGCCAATGGTTTCATTAATCATGCCATTGAGAGGAAGTGCCCAGAATACAAAATAATAGCATGAAGAATGTGTCTACACCTGAACCTCTATGGGAATGGAAACTCCATGCTCAGGACGTCTCCCAAGGATTCCATTAAATGCCCTTTCTAATTAACTAGCTCTGGTGCTAGTGGAAAGTACTGGCAGGGGTGTGTGTGTGTGTGTACACATGTGTGTGTCCCATCATGTAACAGACCTGGAATTCAGTTTTCCTCTCACAGCACCCTTGCGGAAATACTTCTGGAAACCTAACTAGTACATCTGTATATATTTCCCTTAGAAACTCTCCTCCTCCTCCTCCTCCTCCTCCTCCTCCTCCTCCTCCTCTCTCTGTCTGTCTCTGTCTCTATCTCTGTCTGTCTGTCTGTCTGTCTCTGTCTCGCAAGCACGCACATGTACGAGCCTGTAACTAGTGACTAGTCTTAAACTGGACTCCTTTTAAATGTACCTGTCAGACAGTCAAGCGGGGCAATGAACGGTAATGTACCTACCTCGTCATCGGCCTGCCGCAAGCGAGCCACAGCATAACGCCTCACTGTTGGGTTGGTGTAATGGGAGGAGAGCAGCTCCAAGGAATCCTCTACATCCATAGGCTTCCACTTTCCCAGAAGTTCCAGTGCCTGCTTGGCCTCCTGGGGTAGGTCCCAATTAACACACTTCAAGAACTTTGTCAAAGCCTAGAATCAGAAAGAGCTGACATTTAGAACCAAATACTATTGCCAGGTGAAAGATGAAGGCTGAGGTCTATGTGGCCTTGACAGGAGGATCTATAACAGAAGGGTCCTGGTCATAGGGCGGCAGTGCAGGACACAGAACAGAAGCATTTTCCTTGTAACTTTATACTTTCCAGGATAAAAAAACACTGCAGGGCACCATAAGTTTTTAAATTTGCTTTTGTGGTTTAAAACTATTGGAGGCCTCAAGACAAGGAAATAGTTGATGCAAATCCTATGAACATTCAGATGTCTTGGAAACCCTCTTAGCTTTACAGTATCAACGTCATCTCACAAGAAACCCCCATGAGCCATGGTGAAAGTCCCACAACTGGCCTCACTCAGTATCTGACCAGGGTGGGTTCCTTAGCTCTGCTGCACTCTCAAATAAAGATGAAACAGAAGCCAGGATGTTTCTCTGAGAAACAACTCCTTAAAGAGACAGGCAATTAAAACAATCAAAACAAAACACTAAAATCCAAACACCAAGACAGCTAGGTCCAGAACCAGCCGCAAACAGTTTGTATGGCGGACAGTCTTCTTTCTAGAAGCTTTTTTCTTTAGCTATGCCCTATCCCCAAGTTTGCATCAGCTGCCCTGCAGAGATCATTTCTGATTGCACAATCAACACATGCTCACTTCAGAAAGGCACACTCCTGTTGTCTTCAAGGTGAACCCGACAGCCAGGTCTCCTGGACGCACTCCTGGCAGAATGCACAGCTCTGGCCATTCTGTTAGTAATTTATCATATAAGGATTAGCTCTTAAAGAAAGACAGCTCTAATACTTTAAAATCTTGTTCCAACAAAACTCTACTCAATTCTCCCAGAAGTGCCAGCTCCATAGCATGAAGAACTTAGTAAGGTCAGTGATAAATGAAGGGTCCCTGGGGCTCAAAGGTCAGTCACACTAGCCAAATGGGCAAGCTCCGGGTTTACCGAGAGACCCTGTCTCAAAAAATAAGCTGGGAAATGATCAAGATACCTGACTTCAACTGCACATGCATACTTAACTCCCCACCACACACATACACCTACAACATAGCACAGACACAGACACAGACACACAGACACACACACACAGAGAGAGAGAGAGAGAGAGAGAGAGAGAGAGAGAGAGAAAGCATAAAAAAAACCCCCAAAAAACAAAAAACCAACCACTTCCTCATTCTGCTTTTCTGGTTACATTTCCTTTACTCCCTTTTTTTTTTTACTTTGATCATCTTTTTTTTTTAATTATTATTAATTTTTAAATCTATTTTACATACCAACCACAGTTTCCCCTCCCTCCTCTCCTCTCCTCCCATTCCCTCCCCCTATTTCCTTCCTACCCCCTCCCCCATCCACTCTTCAGAAAGGGTAAGGTCTCCCATGGGAGTCAACAAAGCATGGCATATCACATTGAGGCAGGACCATGCTCCTCCCCCTACATCATGGCTGAGCAAGGCATCCCACCATAGGAAATAGGTTCCAAAAAGCCAGCTCATGTGCCAGCGACAGATCCTGGTCCCATTGCTAGGGGCCCCTCAAACAGATCAAGTTATACAACGTAATCCATATGCAGAAGGCCTAGGTGAGTCCCATGCAGGCTTCCTAGCTATAGGTCTAGAGTCCATGAGCTCCCACTAGCTCGGGTCATCTGTCTCTGTAGATTTCCCCATCATGATCTTGACCCCCTTGCTTATATAATCCCTCCTCCCTCTCTTCAACTAGATTCCTGGAGCTCAGCCCAGGGCTTGGCTGTAGATCTCTGCATCTGCTTCCATCAGTTACTGGATGAAGGTTCTATGAAGACAATTAGGGTAGTCACCAATCTGATTACAGGAGAAGGCCAGTTCAGGCACCCTCCTTTTCTCAGACTGTCAGACCTAACCCAGGTAATGGCAGCCAATCAGCTTATTTTGAGCATTCTCCTCCCACCTCTCCCTACCCTAGCACTGTTCCACCAGTAAGTACTTGGGCCTCCTAGATCTCCTCATCATGTTTACTTTTCATTTTCAGCTCTGCTCCAATGTACCTGAGCTCACCTTCCCTAAAGTACTGCATGCTGAGTCCCATTTTCTGACTTGGGGTTTCCAGTTGCCAGTGAAATCTAATTCCCAGGTAGAAATCTAGGCTGCTTTCATCTCACTGTTCCTGCCTGAACCTAAACACCTGCTTACAATGATAACTGACAACCAGTACCAACCGCGTCCACAACAGGCAGGCATCGTCCCTCACACTTCATTACAGCAACTACATACATTTACTGAAGCAGTCTATCACTACCCCACTTCAACTGGATGGCAACACTCTTTGTCAATTGTAATGCATGTAAGCAGAGACATGGTATGTTCAGAGTCAGCTAGGCCAACGCAGATAATACATGCATCTAAGCTGAGTCCACTTCTGCGCTGGTTCAATACCAACTAGTCGGCAACACAGAGGTAACTTCTGCCCTGATGTCACCATGTCAGATGCTGCCTTCTAAAAAACAAGTACATCTTTACCGTCTCCACTGAGAAAGGATCTCCCTATTGCTTTTCCCCAGACATAATCAAAAAACAAAGAATTAAAAACTTTTTTAAATTACATTTATTTGTACGTGTGTGTGTGTGTGTGTGTGTGTGTGTGTGTGTTTAGATCGAGGACGACTTTCAGGAGTTGGTTCTCTCTTTCCACCAGGTGGACCATGGAAATTAAACTCAGGTCATCAAGCTTGGTGGCAAGCACCTGTACCCACTGAGCAATCACAACAGTCCAACATTTACTATTAATTAACAATTTTTTTAAGAAAGTTCATCATACAAGCTAGCTCCAAAAATTACAAAATTTACACTTTGGACTCTACAAGAATGAATCACTCCTTGTCTGATATAAACCAAAAACGTAAGTATATTTTTAAAAAAATTAATGGTCTTATCAAACAGTTATGACTGTAAACTTTTTAGTAGCAAATAAAGTAAGGACTTCAAGATTTTCATCCAACACTCTTTAGACAGGTCATTTGGGGAAAAAAAAAATAATGAAAGTTGTAAAAAGTGTCATTTCCTAATAACTATTTTCCACCAAACTGTTTCTAGAGCCTTCCTGAGATCAGGATTGCTTCTCCTGAAGCCCAAATGCCAACCAACCTCATCCCAATGTGAGAACCAGACTGAAAGAATGCCCATGTGTCAGTTAGGGCTGGGGCACAGGAACATGTGCTTTCCACACAGCTACTTGCAATATCATAGGATCCACAGGCTGCTGTGTGACGACTACTCCAGGCACTTCAAGGCCAGTTTACATTGGTTTGCTCAACAGCCCTTCCTGACCATTAAAAATACGGTTTACTCCACGCAGTGACCTAAGATCCTTCATGTCTGAGAATGGAGGCTTCATCGGCAGCTTTGGAATCGAAATGACTTATGCCACATATCTTATATCATGCCAGCACTGAGTTCCTTTCATGTGCATCGAGAAGTGACTGAATTCAGCAGGAAGTGACTACTAAGATAAAACAAAGGGTTTCTCTTACAAGCCCTTCTGTCTAAGGAAGTTCTGCTCTCTGAGGCTGACCTATGCTTTGGCTCTGAGCATCCTCACATTAAATTTCCCACCTTGCCATGCAGATTACATGACTACAGTATTCAAGCCATGGTTTCTGTGACCACATGACTCTTCACTTAGCACAGCATGGTGCAACTAACTCAAGTTCTACAGAATACAGACTAACAAGCCACATGCTACTGAGGAGGAAGAACAGGCACGCAAACTGGAGTAACATAAAATCCTCTCCCCCTTCTCGTAGATAAAAAGGATAACAGATAAGACTCATCCACAGACGGTTTCCAAGCCATCAATAAGTGAAAGAGGGGAAAGCTGAGGAGCTTAAGCTAATCGTTAACTTCTCTTTTACTTTTACCTTAGAAAAATGAACCAAGGCAAGTAGAGCATGTCATGAGACTACAACACACTGACTCAAACTCCACCATGAGATGACAGGTTCCTGATGCAAAGCTTTCCTAATGCATCTCTGCTGTGCCCCTGATGTACTCAGAAACCCTGCTGCAAATCTTCTGTGTTCTAGTCTCTGTACCTTCACTGACCCTTCCCTTCTAAATCATAAACATGAGCATCTCAAGAAGCAGCATGTGTACCTTTGTGGCTCTGTAATACATCCTTATCTGTGTGACAGTGATGTACAATGCACACAGTGATTTGCTGAAGGATTTAAAGGTCCCTAGGATTCATCAGTTGTTTAAGAATGTGTGTAGAGCATATACATTGATGCAGGTCAAACATTCATACACATAAAATAAATCTATCTAATTAAAAAATAATAATTAATCTTTGACCCTCAGCCTAAGACAGAAGAGCTGCAAGAACACAAAATTCATTATCATGGAATCATCCCATATTAAGCAGAGTAAACTACAGCTTCAATCCATCAAACAACTGTCCTACAGTTTAAAAGCTGTGCAGTGTTAACAGTTTAGACACAACATGTCTTCAGAATAGGACCTACTCCTGGCAATTCATCCTCTTTCTCCCTCCAGAAGCCCCAACCCTCCAGTTTCCTTACCAAATGTCCAGTTCTCACCTCACTTCCATCCTGCAAACCAGCTGTCTGACACTCTACTAATTCAATTTCCACATTTCAAGTTCCATTCCTCACACTCTTCCTCTATGCCCATCACCTCCAGAATTTACAAGCTTTTTTTTTTTTTTTTTTAATCAGTGTAACTGCATCTCTAATCACCAAGGAATGCAGAGACCAAGAGGATAAGGAAGAAAGGAGTCAGGATTTACTCTCCACATGCTATGGAACAGGTACTGTCATCTCATCCATGATGAAAAGCTGTCTCCATTAGAACAAGAAGAATGAAGTATGCCATCTATCATGTCTAATGATACAAACTGCAGAGCCAGAAACTGAACCCAAATCCACCTTCAAAATTCATTCAGACACTTTCTAGGAGTTGAACCCCAGGGATATGTGCCTCTGTGTAGACACCTTTTACTATGTCTGTAAACACTGCTGCAGCAAGTATACTGCTGTGTAGCATGCTTGCTTGACCAAAGCTGCATTTTTCCTGTGGTTTTACTTTCCCTTGATCATAGTGGAAAGTCTACAGGTAAATCTGATACATAAACTATTCAAGAAACTTACCTTTTCTTGATTAGTAAGATAATATCTAAATTTCCAAACAAGATCTTGTTCTTCATACGTGAGCTGCTTGGTTGGTGGATAACTCACGATAATCTAAAACCAAAGATAAAAAATTACATTTGTCAACTATACACTTAGTATGTGTTTCATTTCATTTTTTCATTTGCTTAATATTTCTGTAACATAATTATTACACAAGCTGGGAGAAGGCACACAGAGGCAGCTAAGGCAAAAATGTGCTGAGGGATCCATCCAAAAGGCAGGTCATCAGGACATACGAGGAAATATGAGACAACCATGCTCCATATGAACATATGACTTCAGAGCTTATTTAATTCAACTAGATAGTAAGGAAGCCAAAGTGGCAATGCCCTTTACCACAAAATCTGTAAAAACAAAACGAACCCTCCTCTTGTCAAATCAACACATAATCCTGTGTGCTTAGATACCAGCCTTCTTAAGGAACCTCAGGGATCATTTCAAAGAACAAACACTGAAGTATGAAAATATTTACAATTTTCTAGTTAGTCTCCACACTGACAGATTTATGGAAAGCCCTGAATGACTAAAGAAGAAAAACATGCTGCAGACCACATGAAACTGTTGAAGGTATGAACTTACACAATTCATCAAACTATGAAATAATGCGTAATTCTAGCTATAATAAATTGTCCATTTAGATGTTTTATATCGTCTGTAAATTCTCTTACATTTAGCTGATCTCTTGTGGCAGCATTGGGTTTGAGATCGTGGTCAGACGGTCCACTTCTTAAACTCCGAGCAAGCTTGTGGTGTTTGCTCTCCACTAAATTCTCCTATAAATTATTTAGATATATAGAGAATGTAAACCTTAGAAAAAGAAAGCTCCAGTAGTCAAAAATAGCCAAGTCCTGTCTTAAAGCCACTGTGTGATGTCTGATGTTTGATTCTGGTGCCACTTCAGTCCCATGGACCCACTACAACACTGTGAGACTATGGATGAGTGTAGCTTCAGTAGTGAAATATGCAGACCCACTACAACACTGTGAGACTATGGATGAGTGTAGCTTCAGTAGTGAAATATGCAGATGACACCCCACTTCCTACAACCTTCCAAATATCCCAAATCCTTACATCCTCTATCAAGTATCATCACTTTCACACTACTCTCTGCCACCACCAGACAAACCCTACCAGCCACTCAACACCTGTAACATTACTCCAAAGCTGCGGGTACAGGCAGTGAGCCTGTTGCTTGAATATACTCTCCTGCTGCTGACTGCTCAACATGCAGTCGAAATCATCAACTGTATTATTAAATGCTATCTATGGAGCCACTGAAATTTACCTGTAGCTAAGTGGTGACGCACGCCTTTAATCCCAGCACTTGGGAGGCTGAGGCAGGCCAATCTCTGTGAGTTTGAGGCCAGCCTGGTCTACATAGCGAGATCCAGGACAACCAGGGCTATACAAAGAAACCTTGTCTTGAAAAACCATAAATAAATCAATACATAAATAAGTTAATTAATTAATTTACCTGTAGGTACATATAGGTATAGAAAAAAGGATACTTTTGATTTTTACTTTATTAATAACACATTCTTACTTGTCCTTTTACTAATTTTTAATTCTGAATTGCTTGTCTTTGCGTTTAACATCTCTTTGCATAAGCCTTTTGCTTAGTGGATCTGGCAGCTGCAACAATCTTATAATAAAGTCACTCTTCATAAAATGTTAATCCACTGATCTTAACTCAGGGCTGTTCATCTTCTGTAGGACGCTCTTTCCATGACTGTGCTGGCTGGTTTTCATCAATGTGACACAAGCATGTGCCCTCTGGGAAGAGGAACTTCAGCTGAGAAAATGTCCCCACCAGACTGGCCTGTAGGCAAGCCTGTGGGGCATGTTTAAATTCATGATGGGTGTAGGAAGGTCCAGCACACTGAGCACAGTGCCCCTCCTCGGCAGGTAGTTCTGGGTGATAGAAGAAAGCAAGAACATTCCTGCATGGTCTCTACTTCAGTTCCTGCCTCTAGTTCCTGCCTTAGCTTTGCTTGTAAGTCAAATAAATTCTCTCTTCCTCAAGTTGCTACTGGTCCTGTGTTTATCACAGAAAAAGCAAACTTGGACCATATAACCCTTACTCAACAACCCCATCCACTAGTGCTTCACAATTTAAATAAAGCGGTTGCTTAGTCTTGCATCAATCAGACCTTACTTTTAGGATGTTACTGTTCCTTATAAGCGTCCCGTTTGAATTTCATTCCAAACAGCTGAAGTGCACTTATTACAAACTCTGTCTGGATAATTGAGATATGCGGATTACTATTTTAAAATATATTACATGGGTCTAAGCTGTGTTCATTCTAGAGAAAAATATGTTCTTAAAAGCTCTGTACAACAGCTTACCATAGACATTTGAGGATCAGGAACTTTCACTAACTCAAAACTTGTTAAAATTGGAGATGATTCATCACCATCCTGGAATATAGACAAGGTTTAAAAGATAAAAAGGAGAAATTTTACCCAAATGATAAGTGGATATAATAATATACAATGCTAATATATTTAAATTCTATTTTTAAAACATCACCGTCCCATTTATAAACTCTTGTTTTCTTTAAAGTCCATATTTATTTTTTTAATCTCTATCGCTAATAAAACATTTTGGAAAAGAAAAAGAAAAAAATTATTACAATTAGAAAGATAGAAACAAACAGTCTACTTTTTATTGTTTGCTGCTACAATCTCAAAACTTGGTTTATTATGGCAATGGACAAGAAAACACCGCAGTTGTTTAACTTAAATCAGTCCAGGTGTCATGACCAAGGCTTATTCAAGGACTCAGCATGGGTCACATTTCCAGCCAGTCAGAGACAGCAGCAGCATAGCATCTCAGGGGATAACATGAGCCATCACAGGGACAAGAGCACAGCACTAATTCTTGACACATGTCTTACCTTGTTGGTGTCACCATTCCTGAAGAATGAGCTTTTGTTTTAAATCGAACTCAGCATAATACATGTCTCTAGCAGATGTACTGCAATAGGCTAATTATAGTCAAAATTTATTCCCTTGGGACTGTGTACCTAGCATTATGTTTTGCTATTTCCAGGGGTTAGTGCATTCTCAATTTTACATATATGCAAGGAAATCAGGAGGGACTAAAGAAGTACTACGACTTCACTTCAGTAATTGAGTCTTACAGGAAACAACAAATTCCCACAGCTGTTGTTTAACAGGCTTGTTCTTGGTCACAACACCAGAAAACACATTTATCAGCCTAACTGTGACAGGTAATCTTCACTAAGGCTATCTGTCACACAAGACAGCTGACAAGAACGTCTGTTTCCATTAGGCTGTGATGCACTGGCCCAGCAATCCTTACACTAAGTGGAAATATGACAGGATGGGCAGACAGGCATTAATTCACGAGTAACCTCCTAGAAGCAGTAACCTTTCAAAAATATTGAAAATTCTAATTTCTATTCTGTTATTATTCCATCTACTGTCTAAGCTGCCTTTCAAAAGATCCCTCACAATGTTTGAAAGTATTGTCCAATTAGCAGGTTCTTCACGCAGAAGCCCCATACGAGCAGCAGTATGGCGTTAATAAACATGTATAGCACAAAACAGAAACTAATTTTAAAATACATTGGTGAAAATTTTACTCAATAACCTTTTCCTTTCTTTTTGACTGATGTTTTCTAATAAACTAATACACACAATTAAATAACCTTCATTTTCACCTTTCCCAATCTTTTTCATATATAAAAGGCTGAAATAAGTTAAATTATCTTAGTCTTTCACTAAAGTGAAAAGAACAAACTACGAAGGGAAAAAGAACATTAACTGAAGATCTCAAAGTAATTACAAATTAACAATACAAACCCAAATCCTTTCTTATGAAAATCTTTCAAGTAACCATCTTCAAAGTATATAAGCGTGAAGTCACTGGAAACAGCATCAATAAATGATACTAATATGCAAATGTGATTAAAAGAGCTACTACTTCTAATGAACAAATGACCCATGTATAAACTGTACTGTGTGCTACAAGTGTTTATATCTCATGTCACAAATAAGAATTCTGTTCTCATTTATATGATTTAAACACTATTTCCATAGTAATGAGAGAAACTCTACTTTGAGGTTTCAAACTATACATACAAGGATATAAATATACATACAAGTATATAAGTATACATTTACATATATAAGTATACATATGAGTATACATTTACCTATGTAAGTATACATATAAGTCTATAAGTATTCATTTAAATATATAAGTATTTCTGTAACATTTTAAAGGAAATCCCTTCAACATGAATTTAAAACAAATACTTTGCTACATCCCGAACACTGGGCTATCCTTCCCGTAATGAGTAAACATGAATAATACACAACTGTTATTTCAGTCGAGTAAAAACACAGTCTCCAAAATTTGAATAAACTATATAAATGCATGTCAATGAAGGCTTTCAATAAGCAAAACACATATATAGTTCTAACATATTACATACAGGTTAAATAACTGACATCTGAACTTTCAACGTCTTGCCAACAAAACACTATGATTTCCTACTTTATTGTGCAAATGGATAGCTGTAAATAATGCTATTACTTTAGTGCCATACTCACTAACTTGCAGAACAATTAATCAGAGAGTTTTAATCACTTGCATAATTACTGAATTTTGTGACCCAGAACTGCATGAGCAAAATGGGCTGCAGCTATGTGACAGGACTGTTTGTGCAGAAGCAGATGCTGCTGAAAGCTATTGATTGCTCTCTGCAACCAAATCCTGAGTCTCAGCAGGAAGATCTCTACCCTAGCCCTTGGTGCTAGAAAGCCAAAAGAGTTCCAAGGAAAATACCTTTTCATAGTAAACAATACCATACTCCTTATCGTCACACTTGACACAGCGAAACTCAACCATCAAGTACATGAAATTAGAGCTTCGTTTCTCACTCTAAAAAGAAGAAAAAATGTACATAAATGACCATTTTCAACCCTTCTTAAATGAGAATTTTTACCACAATTGAGCAATATATGAATCAATCAACTACTACTTAAAATCTAACTTTTGTTGTTATCTACATGTAATAGCCCATACAGAATCACTGTTTTATCTAGAAGAGTATGTTACTTGGCAGACCATCTCCAATCTCAATAAATTTCAGGGTTTAATAAGCATTTTGGATTTTATGATTTTAAAATTTGAAGGTGTTTTGAGAACTATTTTACTTTATTTCAAAAATAAAGATGACAATTTGTGCTTGTAACAACTTTCAGGAACGTCATCTTTAAACTACGTAATTAACCCACTTCAGGAATTATTAAGGGTACAGAAGAGTAACCTTGTTTTATTTTCTTTTTTAAGTTCATAACCAAAGATAAGAGGTTTAAGTAATTTTTATAAAATTTTTACAATTTCTGAATGTTCCTAAGATAACTTGTCATTAACAACTTTTATCAACACTGTATGTATACTGGGGGATATTTACTTCTTTCAACACAAACAAAAAATAGATTCTACCTACCTACCTACCTACCTACCTACCTACCTACCTACCTACCTATCTATCTATCTATCTACCCATCCATCCATCCATCCATCCATCTAGCTAGCTAATCTATCTATGTGCATATGTATGTAATATGCACTCTCAAAAACATAAATAACCAAAATGATTTGACTAATCTTCCCAAAACACTTTTACAGATGTCTTTAGATCCAAAACATAAAATGACAATGTATAAACAGGTTACTTAGAGGAGAGATGGTTCACTGGTTAAGAGAACCAACTGCTCTGCAAGAGGACCAGAGTTCAATTCCTAGCACCTGTAAATTGGCTAACAACCATCTGTAACTCCAGCTGCAAGTGGATCTGACTCCCTCTTCTGGCCTCTGCTGGCACTACACACACGTGGTGCACAGACATATAAGCAGGTACACCACCAGTGTTATTAAATTGTTCATTTCCATCAAGTACAGCCTACTGTCTGGTGAAAAGCAGACAGGAAGGGCAGACAGCAAAGGCGGTGAAGTAAGCCCAATGCTACACTTCTACACACAAAACACAGACATGGAAGAAAACATACATGTTTTGAATGAACTATTTTTTTTAATGGAACTATTATTAAAGTGCAAAAGTTAACTCTTCTAGTAGTTTGTATTGAGAACATATGAATTAATTTTAAAAAGATCTCAATTTTGCAATCAATATAAATGTCATTTAAAACAAGAACAGTGGTTCTTCATACTCAATCTCTACCATCTTTCTCCCTCTCTCCCTCTCCTTCTCCGGTGCTGAGAATCCTTGGAGGTATCAGAAGAATTAAGTCATGTAATATGTACATCACAGTTGTCATTACCATTATCAGTGATATTCTCCTCTTAGAATTTGATTCATAAAGTTGTTTCCATTCTCTAGACACAAAATCTTATATCACACATATGGTAGTCTTAAAACAAATATACGTAATACTCAAATATAACTTTTTAAAAGACTCACTGAAGTCATCTTTTAATTTGATGTTTACAATGGCCCGATACACAAGGTCAAGAAAAAGTAGACTATGTACAATGGAGACTTACTAAGGGTCCAACATCCAGTAAGTAGTTAATGAAACAGAGGTGTGGGCTGGAGAGCGCACTTCTAAAGATGCCATGTGGTAACTTCAGAGGAGACAGTACTGCTGCAGTACTCAGCACACAATGACAGGAACTTGAACAACATGAGTGAGAACACAAACGAGGAGTCTCTGAGCCTTCACATATGACAGGCGGCCCCTACTAATGGTCCAAGTTACATTAACTTTAAGAGGCCAGGTTTGTTGTTTATTAATGTAAAACTCACAGCTATGAAGTAAGGGCTTACTTATTTGCCAGCTAGCTGGCAATAAAGAATTCTTTTCCAGCCGGGCGGTGGTGGCGCACGCCTTTAATCCTAGCACTAGGGAGGCAGAGGCAGGCAGATCTTTGTGGGTTCGAGGCCAGTCTGATCTACAGAGCAAGATCCAGGAAAGGTGCAAAGCTACACAGAGAAAAAATTATTAATTTAGTAATCTACAGAACATACTCTGACATAGGAAAGAAAACAACTCACCTCATTTATCATTTCTATCTCTCTAAATGTTAATCTGTCCAACCAATCCACTTTGACCATGTGTCCTTGCCGATGAGCCTTAGTAAGCTGCAGAAAGTACAACAGGGTTAATCTCAACACAGATCAGCCAAAAAAGGAAGATGAAGGATGGCAACTGATCACTCAACCTTGACTTGAAAATCAAGAATATATAACACTACAAAACCCAAAGCAATTTATGAGTTCACAGTGGAAAACTCCACATCAGCCTCATAGGATTGGTCACTGTATATAGTACATTAAAAATAATTCTCAAACCACTTAAGACAATATAATGTAGATTACAATAGGTGAATTTTATGCTTATATTTGGGGCCTACACTCAAGATACTCTTATCAAGTATGTACAAATACTTCAAAATCTGAAATGATCAAAAATTCAAAACACTTGGGCTCAAAGATCTAAGATGAAGAATCCTGAGCCTGTACTGTCAATTTCACATAAGAAGCCCTTCTATACATCCAATTCCACATACAAGTGTTTCTACACATTAGATTACATGCATGAAGCACTCCTATACATTACAATCTATGTATAAATCCATACATTAGAACATCAGATTCCACATGTGAACCATTCCTGCATCTCAGATTCCCACATACAAACCACTTTCATGTATCAAAACCACATACAATATCAGAATAAGAAACTAGGTAAGAGACAAACCTTTTTCTAAAAATAAAAAAAACATTAAAAATAAGTCTTTAAAATCAAGCCTGCAATCTTGCCATGGTTACTAAGCAAGAGAAGAACATAGTCCTACCTGAATGTTATCTAGATATTCTATAGCTCTTACATTTTGATTACCATACATGAAAGTATAATAAAAGATCCTCTAAGGGAAAATAAACCACCTTTTTCTATTCTTCTCATTTGTAATGTAACAAATATTCTGAAAAAATGAGCTATACACAGGCAATTCTTGGGGACCAATAAATCATTACTCCAAGAATTAAGTACACACACATGCATGTGTGCCTTTACTTTAGGAAACAACAATAAAGGATTTAAAATTCTCACATTGCCAATGTTTGAGTGCACTGAGGTCTTCCACACTGTCTTGCCCTAGTTTCATAAATTATATCATAGTGGCTTTTAAGATTCATAGAGAAGTCAAGATAAGCTACAAGGTCCTCAGATTAGAACTAGCTTTGGTATTGACCGTGTAAATTTTAAATGTCAGCCTTATTTATATATCAAAACTTTCTCAACAAATTCACAGAATGAAGCAAAACTGGGCATCCGAACCTTCTATCACCGCTTCCCTTAGTTCATCGATTTCCTCCTCACTGTCCATGACATGGCAGTATTCCCATAAAGACATCAAACACTACCGTTAATTATGACCTCACTCACAACTGAAAGCTATAAGCACTAGTATTCTTCATCTTCCTTGACACCACCAAAACTCTGAGCTCACAGTATTTCAGAGTGACAACCTTATGTAAGCTGTTAGAGGTTCAGGGGCTAGAGAGATGGCTCCGTGGTTAAGAACATTCGAAGTTATTGCAGAAGACCAGGGTTCTGTTCCCAGCACCCACATAGTGACTATCACCAGTAACTACCCTTCCAAGGGACCCAGTGCCCTCTCTCTTCTGGTCTCTGTGAGCTGGAGGCCCACAAGTAGTGCACTTATATATATGCAGGCAAAACACTCACACATATGTAATAAAACCTTTTTTAAAAAGTTTGAGGTCCATTGTAATACAAAAGTACTAATTAGGAAATAATCAACTTTCTTTTGACTAGCAAACAATACCTTTTCCCCCATGGTAACCTCTAAATGAAAACAGATATAGAGATCTTAGTAACTACTACTCATGTTTATAAAGAAATGGAAGCAGTCTAGAAGTCCATTAAGGATGAATGGATAAAGAAAATATGATGTGCACATACACCATACACACACAGGAATTTTATTCAGCCATAAAGAATGAAATCACACCTGAGAGACAATGATGGAACAAAGATCATTATCTTACATGAAATATGACAGATTCAGATAAATACTGCATATTTTCTCATAGGTTGAATCTAGATGTGAATTTGTGGTGTGTGTGTGTGTGTGTGTGTGTGTGTGTGTGTGTGTGTGTGTAAAACATGAAAGTAATAAATGGACTGAAACTAGGAAGAGATCTTTAAGAAGGGAGAGGACAAAGGGGAGGATAATGGAACACGTGGGACCTGACAGCAAATGGGACTATTTGGGAGAAGGAAGGAGATTAATAAATCAGAGGTGGGACATGAAAGAGGGCCGGGTAAGAATAGAGTACGACACAATGTACAGAGATGCTGCCTTGAAACACGTGGTGTTTATGCTAACTTAAAGAACTAATAAAAGCACAACACCACCGGTGAGTGAACAGTGTAAAGACTCGCATACAGCAAGGGCTAGATACTCTGTTGGCTCTGGTAGAACATCAGACGGATGTGTGCACTACATCAGTGAGAACAGGAAACAGTCACAAGGCCCAAAGACCAAGCAGTGTGGCTTACAGGAGAGGGTCACACTGCAAGCTGGATGCCTTGTCCCAACACTGACAAACGCTTTTTAAACTCTGTCACTTTTGAGCCCATGCCAATAAAAAGTATTTTTTCTATCTGTGCCCTAACATGCAGAGAGATACAAAACATGATAGTGGTACCGTCCCATAAAGGTACTAAAGGCTGATACATTTGTCGTTTTTTTTTCTTTCCAGTACATAACATATAAATTCTTACTGATTCCTACTGTTACTCTGCTCACAGAAACAAAAAAAGGTAGATAACTTTTGTGTTTTCTACTGTCAAAGCCAGTTTGCAATGATGTGGGTGAGACTCAGTCGCTTCTCACCTGCCTGTCTTTGCTGTCCACTCTCTGTTGGTACACAGTTATTATACAATTTCAGCTCCTCTGGTTTCTGTTATTCATTAAACATCAGTTCTGTGTTTATGATCCAACAGTTGGTCCCCTCAATGATCTGCTCTGAGGAAAGCACTGGCAATGGTGAGTTATTTCCTGGTGGAAAATGAAGTGAGGTTTCCTTCTTCTTCATTAGGCATATTCAGATACATCGGGAACTTTCTGTAGCCATTTGTACCAGCCAAATCTATGTCACTGGTAATACATGTCACTCCCTGCACATGCTAGGTGTTCTTTTTTTTCTTACCTGCATACCAAATATGACCTTTTTTAGTCTTTTGAACTGCTATCACAGAGGGAATACTAAATTTGGTAAAGCCACCACAAAGGTCAAGTATAAATTGTCTTTCAGACCTCAATTGCGGGGGCTGTTCAGTAAGTGACAGAAGCACATACACTCTAAAATGCTGCAATCAGAAACAGTAAGTAGCTGGGCGGTAGTGGTGCACGCCTTTAACCCCAGCACTTGGGAGGCAGAGCCAGGCAGATCTTTGTGAGTTCGAGGCCAGCCTGGGCTACAGAGCGAGATCCAGGAAAGACGCAAAACTACACAGAGAAACCCTGTCTCGAAAATCCCAAAAAAAAAAAAAGAAAAGAAACAGTAAGCAATGTCTGTATGCCTCAACAGAGGAAAATAATGATGAATTCAAACGTGAGTGGAAAATCAAGAGCCATTTACATATGTTATGATGACTGTTCAATAGCTCCTACATTACACCTTGATATTTAAAGAAATTCTAGGTATTTCTCAACTTAGTTACAGAAGTTCTGCAGAACCGAAGAGTTACCACTGAAAATGTCTTTCAGGCATTTACCCTATTTCCTATCAATATAAAGCATGCCCAGTTAGAGGCTTACAGCATTCACTTCATTACTTCCCATGGTTTCTGAAGAAGCTACTGTCTTGAGACATGGAGCTGGAGCCGGATCATCGGAATGGCTTCTCTGAAGGGTGCATACCAGGGTGGGAAAGGCGGGCTTGGTGGGAAACTCTTCTAAATAATTCATCCAAATTCAACACAACAAATTCAATACGCTTCAGCTCCCAAAGTTCCCTTTAGATCTTCAAACCATAACAGCTTTTATTTTAGGCAGGGCTCAAGGACCATGAAATAATAATTAATAATTAAATGTTACTTTGCATTAACATGTATCGGATTTACACAACTATAACCATTATGCACATTGAAAGCAGCTCCTCAGAGCCCCGTGTTACGGCATCGCTTGCTGGTGATGATAACAACATCCAAACAAGAGCAGTCCTCCAGTCTCAGCAGCTTCGAGTTACCTCCATTTCTATCGATGCTGAGGATCAAAAGGGACTTCAACACAGGAGAGTGTAGGCAACTTGTATGTGCTCCTGGGATCAACTTCCGTTTCATTCTGAGTCTGAAATGTCAGTGACCTACATCTTTCCAACAAGATCTGCACTCTGCTAAGCAGCAGGGTGAGAAATCCATCTACTAAAAACTCCTGTGAAGTAATCATCCTTGTTGGGTATCCATTCTAGGAAGAGTCAGCAAGTGTCACTCTGTCACGTATGGGGGATTCTAAAGGATTCACAAGAAGCCAGACAGAGTTGTAAGATCAGTGTCCCCCAAATAATGGAATAATTATTATGCCCTAACTTCACCCAGAACTAAACAGAAAGGAGTTGTCAGGGCTATTTAAATAAAAGAATTGACTAGAACCAATACAACAGCAACATGGCCAGGAATCTTCTTGGATTTCTAATCACATATTATCAGATATCATGGAAAATACCATGCTCGAGTATAAGATCACAGATCAGTGGGTCCTGATAAAAGTGCAAAGGACAGGGACTAGAGCAGCCCAGCTTGCCATCACCTCCAGACCAGGAGCAGCGGGGAAGGGCCTGTCAAACAGCGGACCTTGGAAACAGAGCAGCTCCCTGTCTGCCAGGCCTGCTGGAAGCAGCTCAAGTGCCGAAGCCATGAATCTGGCAGAGCCTCGTACTTATCACTTACTTATATCACTGAGTGAGAAGAACTACGTAGAAGGATGACAAACAGGATGGACAATAAATATTTGCAAACTTTTGATCTCTGCCCAGGATCTTTTCTGACTTAGAAGTTGAAGAAGGGAGTGATATAATAATTCATATAAATGAATAAATAAAGTAATAAAAACATTTAACAGGAAGATGGAGGGGGAAAAAAAGCTTTATTCTGTCCAAAGAGCAGAGCAGCAGAATGGCACGATCAAACAAAATTGGCCTCAGCCAGGTCACACAGCTGTCCTCAAACACATATAGAAAGTGCCTGACAACAAGATTCGTGCATAGTGGCTCCACACCAACCACTAGAAAGGAACCTGTCCCGACCAGGACTGCCCTCCTTTTCACAGTGACAATGACATGCCTGAAAACTGCAAAGAGGATTGCCATGATGTAAGATCTCCTCCAAAATGGAAACCCCATGACCCATCGCCACAGTCAGATGGTACTTCCAACACCATCGTGCGGTACAGTATATAAACCTTAGGTTTTCTTCCATTCTGGTTTACAGTGCTAATTATATCACCAGCTTGCCAAATCCCCATCAAAAACGGTTCACATGGCTCCACAGGTAATTAAAAGCAGGCATTTGTTTTGTTTTGCCTCTTTTCTCTGGCACTTAAGAAATGAATAAAATGAAAGTGTTTTTCAGCAGACAAAAGCCTCAAATTCCCAGAACCTCTGTGAATACAGCCATGCTGGCCGGTCCCTGCTGCTTTGTACCACAGGAAGGACTTTTTCAGCATAATCCTATCAGGTACACTCCTGCAAATTTCTGCTGTTTTACTCTACACTCCCTCAGGTTAAAAGGTCATGACTTGCCGGGTAGCGGTGGCACACGCCTTTAATCCCAGCACTTGGAAGGCAGAGCCAGGCGGATCTCTATGAATTTGAGGCCAGCCTAGTCTACAGAGCAAGATTCAGTACAGGCACCAAAACTACACAGAGAATCGCTGTCTCGAAAAACCAACCAAACAAACAAAAACAAAACAAACAAAAAAAAAGGTCATTACTTGACTCTTTCACCTCTAGTACCTTGCTTTCTTTTCTTCTTTTCCTTTTTGTTTTATTTTGTTTTGTCTATTTGTTTGATTGACTAATCCAGAACTTACTATAGAGACCAGGCTGGCCTTGAACTCACAGATCTGTCTACCTGCCTCTGTCTCCCCAGTGCTGGTATTAAAGTCATGTACTTTAAGGCTTAAGAATGGTGTTCCTGGCCTAACACTGTTCTTAAGCCTGGAACAAACTGATGTAACTAAATACTGACAAAAAGTTCTATTCCTGGCCCTAATATATTGTATGTGTCAGGGGCACACAAGACAGTCAGTCAGACAGACAGACTGGCTGTTTCACAGATTTCTATTATTTAAAGAGATATCTCTGAAATAAACAAAAATAATAAGTCATATATATATATATCAGAATCCAACATAAGCTATGAAATAATCTGTAATTAAGATATAATATAGCCATACATAAAATTCATCTGAACAACTAAGACTTAAAGGAACTGTGAGAACACATATGTGCATGTCTGAGTCTGCCTTTGCCTATATATTTAATTCTTAGCAAGCAAAGGAGTTTCATCTATGTTTTTCTATCTTCTGGATTAATGAAATCTTGTCCACAATTCTTCAATTTTACTTTTAAGCATTACTCATAAGTCTCATTATTCAGGAAGACTAGTATTTGCCATATAAAAGTTTCATTTAAACTTCTTGGAGATTAATCTAGTTTTAAAAGCATGTGACTTTCTTTTCCTCAGGCAGAAACTATAGCTGTAAAAACAGAGAATAGATTTTTCAGAACATCAATCAATAATGTGTTAGGGATCAATATCAGACTGGCATTAAAACAGAGTCTACTCAGTGCCACTCGTTTTAAGCCGAGTCTAAGGGCTTTGATAGTACTGGAGAACTGTGAGTAAGCCAAGTGAATAATTGAGAAGATGCCACTCAGCAAAATCAGGAAACAATTGACAAGGGATTCCCAACCCCTGGCTGTAACACAAAACAATGGCGAGACGTAATCGAACCAAACAAGCTGTTTATAAAAGGAATGTCATCCAGAGCAAACATTATTCTTTATGATATTTTAGTCATGTCACTGGTACCATTGAACAAGCCTGATAACCTTGAATAATTTCAGCAACTGCCCTAGTTACTTTCTATGCCATCCTAAAACAAAATGAACAAAGCAATTTATACAAGAAAGCACTTAATTAGAGGCTTACAGTTTCAGAGGGTTAGAGTCCATGATGGTGGAGCAAAACCGTGGCTGCAGAACACCTGAGAGCTTACAATTTGGTCTGCAAGTAGGTGTCGGAGAGGCTAACTGGGAATGGTGTGGGCTTTTGAAATCCCTAAACCTGCCCCCAGTGACACATCTCCTCCAAGGCCACACTTCCTCCTCCTTCTCAAACAGTCCCATCACCTAGGGACCACGTATTCAAATATATGAGACTATGGGGGCTATTCTCATTCAAATCACAAGAGTAATTATCATAATCCTAATTTTTTAATTATTGTCTCTTTAAAAACATCTAGAGGGATAAATGAGACAACACGGGGCTCTTTCACCTAACCCAGTGCTATGGCCAGGAGTATATTTTTCCCATTTGTACCGTAATGTGTTTCTCTGTGAACTCTAATCAGTCAATAATTCCCTTTCTCTGTAAGACAAGCATTTAAAAAACAGAAGTTGTGCTTGCTCATCATGACTAAAGCCCAAATATGTGAACAAGGGTGTTCCTACTTCAAGGCAAAGACAGTATGTGTAGTGTGTTCATTACTGTATGCTGTCAAGTCTCAATTGTTTCTCAGTTAGGACTAACTCCCTAAAAGGACTTTCAATTGCTTCTTCTCTATGTCTATGCTTTCCTTAAAAATGTATTTTTTGTAAGAAATGTCGTACTTCACTGGGTCTTTACTTATTTAGACAGTTCATACTTTCAACTATCATTTTTCTATTGTATTTTCTCTTAATGACTTAGATTATAATTGAATAGCTTGATTAAAGGCAGAATGCCTTCCATTCAGTTTTTATAAACTGCCATGTTAATGATGTGAACAGCATGTGCAATGCAGTACTACAGTTAAGTATAGACAGCATTTAAGAAAATGAGTACTCCCCCCCCCCCCCAATCTGCAACCCAATCTAGGCAGCAGGATAAGCGTAGTATTTGTTTGTCCTGTTTCTGTGTATCACGTCCACCTTTTGTCCTCTGGCTCCTGCTGCAATAAGCCTGAGGTGCAGCCTCCACCCCACAGTGGCCAGATGGAGCTCTGTGAAGTTCCCTGGTTCCCCTCTTCACTGCTGGAGTGTGCAGTTCCCCCACTCCCCACTATCTCCACACAGACCACGAAACATTTGTCATCTCCCTGTTACTTTCTCTTTGCCTCCTCTTAATCAAACTGACAGAGAGGAAAGCACACTGCGAAGGCATCACGCAGAGCTGCTAAAATGAGAAGGAGACAGTGAGGAAGCATGCTTCTGCACTAACCTTTCAAGTCCAAAGACACAGACTCAGTATAAATCAGACGCCAGAGACCAGTGGTCACATCCAAAGCCCCAGGAGGATATGCATCCTACCATAAAATTCTTACAGTATGACAAGTTGAAAAATAGAGTTGAAGGGAACAGTGTACACACTGGTCCATCACTACCAAGAGGCTGGTTCAGACTCTGCAAGTTAACAGACAACCCTCAAGTCTGGTCTCTTACTATGTTCACAAATCCATTGAAACAGAAATTAGCACTAATTATAAAAGTTTAGAGATGGAAAGATGTAGGGAGTTGCATATTTTAATACATACATTTTTTTCTGTTCCCTATTAAAACTCCAGGATATCCAAATTATAAAAAAATAAGACCTGAGCTGAGCACTATACAGTATAACTTCTTTCTCATAGCCATTTTTCCTCAAAGAAAAACTAGGCAGGTTTATAAAACAGTCTGAATTATTAGAGAGATTTATTCCATTAAAATTACTAGGACTTTTTAAAAAGTCAAACTTAGAAAGTGGGCTTTCAAATGCTAATTATTCATATTGTAGCTAGAATTTAACTTCCATAGTTAAGCAACAAATCAGAGTAAAAGCATTATTCCAGTTTGGAGTTGATAATCTTTGTTTAATAATTACCTAACACCGTCTTTTCATGGGCTATTTAATGGTTGGTCTTCATTTCACAGTCCCATTATCCTTTGGTAGCAAGCCTTGAAACACTGAAAAACCAAATCTTTCAAATTTTAGTAGCCCAGAGTATATATGAGATGATTCTAATAAAATGTCTATGTATAAGTCATGGAAAATAGCCAAATCAAAGTTCACTGCTGAAAAACTCTTAATGAGAGGGCAGACGTAAGAGAAGCTTGTGAACTGTCCTACACACCCAGGAAGAAGACAGGCAAGACCTGGAAATGAGCAGCTGAAATACATCTTCAGTTTTATTGATTTGGAAGGAGAGAAAGGAAGCTGAAAGACTATACTAGTAAGCATACCTATTAGGGAGCTATGCTACCCTTCTCACGTAAAAGAACAATATAGAAAACAGACATGATAATGAAAATACTAGAGACCTATGCTTCCAAATCTGATGCAAGTCTAGACAAAAGGTGCAGAAGTCCACAGACAGAAAGTGGACCAGCAGCCATCAGGAAGCGAGGGGGATGGAATGAGGAGTGACTATTGAGTACATGGAGCTTTTAGAGGTGAAAATGTCCTGAAGTCAGACAGCTGGGATAAATACAAGGATATGGATCATACACCTTTCAAGAGTGAAGGTACATGAATCATATCTCAAAACTGTCACTAAACTTTAATTTAAACCGAGAAGACAACTGACAGGATTCCCAATGTCAAGGTCCACTGATCTGCACCAGTCAGAGTTCTCTGTCTCAGAAGCCTGTGTACCTTGGCAAGACGGCTCATCTGATCTTCTGAGAGTGTGCTGCTTGTTCTGCCAGGAGTTCTTGTGGGTTCGGAGCCATCTGCCTCCACGTTAGGCCAGACTTTCAAGTCATGCATTCCTTGGCGAAACATGCTATAAGGACAAAAGTTCAGAGTAAGAAGTAACTTAGGCAGCTCATCATAAAGAAATGTGTCAAGCTTGCCAGGCTCCGAGTCCCCCATGGTTTGTGCAGCACTGAGCTGAGCTGCTAAAATCCACAAATCTCTCCTCAGGCCACTCTTTCTCCCTCAGATAATCAGAAAATGAGAGTAGTCTACAGAAATGATCTAAACCCAATGCATATGTTATCAGTGTTGAGGGAACTCATTCCTGGGCAGAATTAAGCAAATGTATACCTCTTTCTTATATGGTTCAGTGGCAAACCAAAGTAAAATCCAGAGCATAAGCGAGCAATTACTTACAGGAACATAAGTGACCACAAGGCAGTTAGACATGGGCCAGTCTCATTCCAGAACATACTTGCCCAATGCAGCCTCACTTCAGTTAGCTTTCCACAGTCTACATAAACTAACACCTCCTGATACAATGCAGGTGCATTTAGTCAGGGCAGAAATGCATACAAATGGCTGGAAGATGCATGAGGGAACAGTGTGAATCCCAGGTATGGGTCCAGTGACTCTCCCTACACCCTCCTTCTCCGAAGAGTGGCAAGTCAACAAGATCAATCAAAGGGGATCTCTCCCTGCAAGTGTTCACAGTTGTTCTGATGAAAATGGTGTCAGCCATGCTTGGAGGACAGCACTCACTAACCACTTCAGCAGACATCTTAGAAGACCAGATGCGAAATTTCTAGCCAAGAGAACATTATCACATTTACAGGATGGAAACGAAAACTGCTAAGGTACATAATTTTTCTGTAAGCCTGCCTGGGTTTGAGTAACAACTGTATCATCTATGGCATGTGTGGCTGTGACCACGAATAAATAATGTTGACGCCTTAGTATACACCAGTTTTCTCATTAATAAAAATAGTAGAGGGGGGCAGTGGTGGCGCATGCCTTTAATCCCAGCACTCGGGAGGCAGAGGCAGGCGGATCTTTGTGAGTTCGAGGCCAGCCTGGTCTACAGAGTGAGTTCCAGGAAAGGCGCAAAGCTACACAGAGAAACCCTGTCTCGAAAAACTAAAATAGTATATTGAAGATTTTCCTAAGTTATTACTAAAACACATAAACACAGCCTCTTATAAGGTTACATTTCTTTCTCTTTTAATATCAAACAGATCAGATAGAGGCAGGAGGATCACAGGTTCTAGATTAACACAGGCAATTGAAAGAGACCTTGTCTCAAACGAAACAAAATGCAGAACAACCTGAAGGCAGGCTCTGAGGAACTGGCTGCAGTGATGTCACTGAGCCCTCCTAAAAGGGAGGCCCCTCACGTGCACCTTCAGAAACAGCACACGGCATCCCTTCCTTCTCTCTGCCACTCCACTCCTCAGTGGATACTCTGGCCCAATTTAACTAAAGACAAAAAGCCACATCTGGCAGGAAGATAGTCTAATAAATGATTTAGGTACCTTGGAATAGATCTAGAAAAGAGTTTAAAATGGGGTGCTGGGGAGGGGTATGCTGAGTACTGGTGATGAGGACGTGATCGCACCACTTGCTTTGGACACTAATGGAAACTTGCCTAAAATTACACAGCTCCCAGGTGGGGAGGCAGAAGATATGCGTGGCCTTGTGTCCCCTTGGGAAATTAAGCCAAACAGATGACACAGGGCAACAGCACAGCAGGTCCTTCTTCAGCTCCATCAGAGGCTCAGTACCAGCTGCCTAGGCGGCTCTAGCTGGCAGGGCCATGCCACCGTAGCAGCTACTGCCGTGACTCCAGAATTCACACACACCTGCACAGCATTTGCAGTCTGCCTGTGCTTCTGCTAATCTAAGTAATAACCAATCTGCTCTTAAGCTACTTAGAAATCTCTGAAGCTAGATGTTCGAGTTAAAGACGGTTTGCTTTAGCAGAACTATAGTAAAAGATCAGTCTTTAAATTATTTATTAGCACTTGCTAAAACGTTCCCCCTTACTGACTCACATATACCAAACAGATGTTGGCAAACAGCACAAGTTGGTCATCACTGTGCCACCTTCCACTAAAAGCTTTAAGGGCCACTTTTACAGGCTACTTTACTAAGTGTGTGCCAGGGTCCTTCAGAAGAAGAGGCCACTGATGATATTTTATTGCTAAAGAAACATCTGAGAAAACTATGGCCTAAAGCACTGTTGCCCAAAATCACACAACTGTGATGGCACAGGGCATGGATAAATAGCATGAACAGATCTCTAAGATTTAGAATCCTAGCTCATGTCAAGAAAACAAATTGAACTCCTAATTATTACTACTAACTTTATGGAGAACCTTGTGACTTAATTTGTCTTTCAGGCACATTTTCCACTCCCTTTGGATGGGAGGCAAAAGAAATTTCACTCAATACAAAGAACTGCAGACATGCTTTGCCTGGGTCTAGGCCTGTGAGTCCGCCTAATCCTCTCTTCCATGTATCCTCCCTAGGCCTCAGATCTATCCCAGACCAAACATCCAGTGTCCCTGCATTCTCTAGCCATCTCTAGGCTTCTGTAAGAACCCTCCTAGCCCGCCCATAACCTCCAGGCCTGTCCCACAACAAATAAGCCTCTCCACCCATGGAGGAAGGCTGCTTACCTGCTTGCTCCTCCTGCTTTCTTACACAACTCAGGCTCACCTGCCCTGGGCTGGCACGACCCACAATGAGCTGGGCCCTTCCACATCAATCATTAATCAACTAACCAACACATGTACTACTGATAAATAAAACATTTAAAAATAAAATATTTGCTAGGCTCATTAAATGTTATTTAGATAATCACCTTAAATGATGAAGTGGACATATTATTTCATTTTATAGGTGAAGAAACTGAGGCATAAGGCTATTTACTAACTTGCCCCAGGAGACCAGATACTGAAGAAATAGCATCTAAAGCTGGGTGACCACCTCTATAACCTCCCTCCCTCACACACTCTACTACTGTTTTTCTTAGATTCAGATATAATGACAGGGTTTTTTAAATCGTCATAGATGATGGCTTATGTAAAAGAACTGAGACAAATGTACACAGATTTGGGCTTCTGTTGTTAAAGTCAATTCATAATGCATCACCCTGTTCAGAAAAGTTGAGATCAATTATGGATTTAAATATAAAGGAATAAAAGTGTAATGGAAGAAAGGCTTCCATAAATTCAATCTAGTAAATATATATCTCAGAGAACAAACCAAAGAAATACTAGTGTTTTTAAAGTAACTGTTAACACAGAACACAAATGGCCAATTTCCTTCATGTTCAAAGACTCCTCACACATCACTAAGAAAATAACAATTAGAAAGAAGACACTTTTAGCTTGGCACGGTGGTTCATGCCTTTAAATCCTAGAATTCAGGAGGCAGAGGCAGGCAGATCTTTGTGACTTCAAGTCCAGGTTAATTTATAGAGTGAGTTCTAGGCCAGCCAGGGCTATACAGTCAAATCCTGTCTCTACAACATCAAAAAAGGCACTTCTTGTGTGAATAACTGTATTTTTTTTTAAATGAGCAAAAGATATCATAAAATCAATTTATAAAAAATAGTCAAGAAACCTATTAAGATAATTCTCAGTTATATTTATTGATGTGTAAGTTAGTATTTTTAAACTTTAAATTGGACAAAAATCAAAGCATCTGGTAACAGTCAGACAGTTAAAGTCACTAGGACTTTCCACTGAAAGGCACTACATCTTTCAGTTTCCAGATCTGGACCCTGAGTTCTCACTCACAATGACTCCATTCTAATAGAAATGATAGTAGCATTCACTTAACAGTAGAGTAATACAAATTGTGTTTCTTGGTTCCTTTAGCTGCTGTGATGGTTACTTCTGCTTATAAAATCTGTAGGATGCAGAACCTCCTAGGAGACAAATTTTGGGGCATGTCTGTGAGGCAGTGTCTAGATTGGGTTAACTCAGGCGACCCACCCTAATGGAGGCAGCAATACTCTACAAGCTGGTACCCCAGACTACACGAGCAGAGGAAACTGATCATCAGCTTCCATCTCTCTGTGTTTCTGACTGCAGGAGTAATAGGACCAGCTGCTTCACACTCCTGCAGCCACCCCTTCCCCACCATGATGGACTGGACCCTCAAACTTGTCATCCCTTAAGTGGCCTTTGTCGGGAATTTTGTCACTGATTTAGTGGTGAGAAGAGTAACTAATACAGCATATCCTGTAGGAAATCCATTTCAGATCCAATCTCAGAAATGTATAAGGCCTATGTACATAACTGGTTTTCATAGAGAAAACCAGACTGCATAAACAATCAAACTTCTCTAGGAAAGAAGAAGAAACAGCCCTGTGTGGACTAGTGGGCAGAATGCTTACCCGTATTTTCCAAAGAGCGACACGGTTGTTCCTCCTACTGGCACAGCCTTTCCTGGTCCATACACATCCCATATAGTCAAGGCTACTTGGGCATTCCTGGGCAGGTCAGGGTATTTCACAGGGAGTTTTAGCCATTCATTCCAACTATGGAAACAAAGTCAACAGAATAAATATGTATCTTGATTTCAAATTAACCAATAAAAGATGGTTCAGCCAGATGAGAAGACTCCAAAAAGATTAGGTTTGTATGCTAAAAAATAATGTGGAAATCCCTTCACTTTTGCTTGTTCAAATATAAGCACATAAATTTTGAATATAGTTCCTGAAAAATAGCACTGTTATATCAAGACATTTAATCAGGAAACTCAAGCTGAGCTGTGTGACATATGCCTATAATCCCAGAATTCAGCATGAGGGAGAAGGATTATTATTGTTAGTTCAAGACCAGCCTAGAGAGATTTGTGAGGTTGAGTCCAGCCCAAGCTACAAAGTGATAGCCATCTGTGGTGATATTTTATTTGTATGTTAATAAATAAAGTTTGCCTGGATATCAGATGAAATAGCAAGCCATTAACACAAAAGTCAGGCAGTGGTAGCACATGCCCTTAATCCGATCACTTGACAGGCAGGGTCTCTGTGTGTTCAAGGACATACTAGGGAACAGCCAAGCTTGGTGACACATGCCTTTAATCCCAATACCAACTACAGAGACATGGAGGCCTGTACAGACAGGCAATCACAAGGAAGTGAGGTAGCTGGGCTAAGAGCCAATGAGAGGGCAGAATAGCAAGGCAATAAAGGCGTAGGTTAGACAGGAAATAGCTTGCATTTTGGAAGCTACAGAGGTGGTGAGATAAGGTGGTTGGTGGATCTCACTATTCCCCTGATCTCTAAGGCTTTCACTCCTATATTTGGCTCCATGTTCTTTATTTAATAAGACCGCATAGAAATTCAGCTACACCCATCTCCCCCCCCCCCCCCCCCCCCAAAAAAAAAACAGAAAAAAAGAAAAAGTTACAGCACTAAGATGTATGGAAATAGAATAGCAGAAAAATAAACAATCAAATCTGGAAACGTGTTTCAATATGTTAAAATTTTTAAACCAAGCTGTCATTTTCTTTAATAATTCTCTAGAACACAATTTTACATTATGAAAACAACCAAATCATATTGCAATTATAAAATAATCAGTCATGGTATGTTAAAGCATTCCTGAGGGTAATAAGACAACCCAAAATAACCAAAACCTCACCAAGCCAAAGTTGACTTGCTTTTATAACACGTGGACATTACCAACTTGCACATATGTTCTATCTCATTAAGTTCTTCTTATTAAAGATTTTCACACTATATTTTGATCGCTGTGCCTCGATTTATTTGACTGACACTTAGCTATTAGCATTCTATGCTTCCTAAGAATGCCTGCAAATGCTAACTTGTTAATGTGTGTTTGTTATAATAATACAGAAAGAACCAGCAATTTCTTACTCTATACTCATCTTTGTAAATATTCTTCAGCATTTAAAATGGATTCATTTGATAATTGCCACTATCGTAAGCAGATGGCTTTTAAAAATCCCAAAAGAATCCCAAACAACATGAATAACCAGAAAGCAGACAGAACTCTATTCACTCACAATTACCTTGAAAGCAGCTTATCTTAGATCAAATATACAAGTATCATCAGTGAGACACAACAAAAGTTTCAAAGACTCAACAAAAGTACTTATGGCCAAGCATAAATTTTGAAATTCCAAGAAAATTAGAGATATCCATCAATTCTGATTAGAAGCAAAACATCACCAAATCTTTTTTTAAATAAAGTTCTTAAAAAAAAAACAAAAACCAAATTGCACATTTAAGAGCGTCATTATCTCTACAGATGAGTATAAGCAACTAAGTTAATTACTACTCACATGGTAGAGCAGACTTAAAAAGAAGTACTGAACAGTGTTACCAACTGTGGATGAAGAAACCACAGCAGCTGACTGACATGGAGACAATTACCATGAGGTAAAGCTAAAGAGAAAACCTGGTGTCAATATCCAAACTCATCTGTAGAATCTCTCATCTCTTTGTCTACCCTTTAAATTCTGGGAGACAGTACCTTGATCAAGTGGTCCTTCCCTCTAATCTTCCTCTATCTAACTCCTGGCCCCAAGATCTCTTTAAATAAAAGTACCTGCGATTCAATGTTTTACAGGCTGGGTTTTTGCAGCTCGAGCTGTAGAGGAAAGTGGTCTTTCGGCTAACACATGTAAGAGCTAATCTAGACGTTGCAAATCCTATGAAAGGATCTATGCAAACATCAAAAGGCTGTGTGTTCTCAACATCACTCTGTTATCTTATTCCCCATCCATCAGTACTAGTCGAATCCCTAATAATCCTTGTCCAGATTACAAAACCTTAATCTGGATATTGGAATCCCATCATGACCCCCACTGGACTATTCTCCAGAGATGAATACACTTTGAAATAGAAATTGTTAAATTAATACCACCCTGTTATTCTCTCCTCCCACTTCTCACTTCTCTCACTCTCTTTCTTTCTTTGTCTCTGTTTCATATGTTTTAGAGAACAGGATAGAATCAAAATAATTTTAAAAACTTTAAGGAGCTGGGGCTGTACCTCAGTGTTGGAGTACCTACCTAGCATGCAAAAAGTTGTGAATTCAAGCCACAGTTTTGTGTAGGGAAAGGTGGGGGGGGGGGCAGGGAGAGGAGAAAGGGGAAGAAAGCATGGAAGAAAGAAACCTGCCTAAAGAACAATCCTAATAACAGTAACAATAACAAATCTCTTAATTTGAATTATAGAAAACGAAAAACGAAACCTTGAAGATCAGCATTAACTGTGATTAAGGTCAGAGAACAACTTTCAAGAGAAAGTTCTCTCTTTCCAAAATGTAGAATCCAGGGACAAACTCAGGTTGTCAGGGTTGATGGACGTGCCTTTACTCACTGGGCCATGTCCTCCTCCTTTAGGAGAGCTTACTGTATGACATGACAGGGGAGGACGCATTGAGATAGACTTGGACACATTCTGGGTGAATTTCTTATTATTAGAACTCACACAAGTCAATCAGACATTTAGGTAATGCAGAACCTTATTGTGCCCCGAAAAATATTAACTAAACCAAGGAAAAGTAGCAATTCAAGTAGTAAGAGGTTCTTTTACAAAATAACTTTGTCTCCCAGTTTACAGACCACTTCTGGTAGGGAACTACTTATATAGGACAATGGAAGTGTAAAACTTTTATTCATCATTTTTATTTTCGTGAGTTTGGCAATAAATTCACCTTTCAAATACCAATAGCAGACTGCAAAAAATCTGTTTTATCTCTATTTCAGTCTATTTTTTTAAAAATGCCTACTCTCTTGTTACATACCCTAAATATTTCCTCAATCTATTTTCTACAGTTGTCTTAGATCTTTTAGTGATCAATCTTTTAAGGATTTTTTTTTTGTAATTTTACAACCTTGTAAACACATAATAGCAAAAACAATGAATGAATGCGCTAGCAAATGAGAGGAGGCAAAGTTGTCTTTGTTCTAAGTTTTTTTGGGCAATGTGGAGAACAGAAAATAAAAGTTTTCCATAGCAAGAGAAATGGGGAAAAAAGGTGGTATTCACCAAAGACAATGACATTCTACATCTAAATATATTTTAAACTGAGGAACTCTGGTCCATTGTTTTAGATGTAATGATGGTACTATAATAATGTTTTTGTTGTTGTGCTTTGTTTTTGTTTTTTGAGTCAGGGTCTAACTTTGTAAACCAGGATGGCCTCAAATTCACAGAGATCCACCTGCTATAGCCTCCTGAGTGCTGGGATTAAAGACATGCATCCATGCCTGGCCACATTATTTTCTATATTTTTATATAGTTGAAATTTTCCAGAATAAAATGTATTAAATATTTGTGTGCTATATAGATATGGATATTTATACATGTTTGACTCCAAAAAGAGAACTAGAAAAATTATACTACTTAAACAGTTGATTTGGATGGAGTCAGACCAGTAATGTTCAAACTTCCTCTCTCAGAAAGCCTTTCCCAGATTCCGGTATATCAACAGAGCTGTGTGACTGTGCATGTGGCCATGATGTGTATCTTCCAGGACACTGTGAGCATAGATCATTCCCTATGGGCACACACTTGGAACTGGAGAGACAACTGGAACTGGAGTGGTCAAGAATACTCACTGCTCTTACAGAGGATCTGGGTTCGATTCCCAGTACCCATGTGGCAGCTCACAATTATCTCTAACTCCAGTTCCAGGGAATTCAACACTCCTTCACGGCATAAATACATACATACAGGCAAAACACTTTACACATGCATGAAAAAAGAAAAAGTAGCAAATACCTATGCATCTGTCATCCCATGTGATTGTGGAATAAAACTGACTAAATACTAGAAACGCCCCATAAAGTCTATCAGATAAGAAATATCAGGACATTAGATTAAGGAGCCACAATACTATTCCAAAAAACAGTTTCATGTTATCTTACTCTGGCCCTACATGCCAACAATGTATTGCTAATACATCATGCAAATACATGAATAAACTATAAACCTAAAATGAAAGTTTCATTTGGAAAACAAAAAAAGTATATAAATCTTATCTGAGCATATAAGATCTACTTCTAAAGTCCAAACACTAGGTTGGCCAATTCAAACTATATAAAGACATATATAACATATGTCATAACAGACATGGTTGTGTTCCAGTTCATGTTGTAAAAGAGTAAAATACTTACTCTGCAAAATGTCAACATATTAAATACAAACATAAAGTCACCAGCACATCAACACAACTATCTATACCTGTGTAATACATACTTTCAAAGGTCAACTAATATTTATAGTTTCACAGGTATACAGTTAAGAAACTCCTGGTGATCCCTGCTAAACTATCTCTACTCAGAATATCAATAGAGCTATGGAAGAAGTCCATAATCTTTCATATGGTAACTGAAAAAAAAAAATAACAACAATGAAGAAAAAAACTTACTTCCATCTTGTACTAAATGCCTTGTAGGAGGTTCTGACGGGTAAGGCCAGAGGCTTCCCTTCAGCAAAAACTTGACAAGTCACATAGAGGTCGGAGCACGTCTCTTGGTACAGCCCGGAGAACTTTAGCATTGGGTCTTCCAGGACAGCTTTGTAGCTCTTTTCTTCTCTCTTCCCTTCCAAGCTTCCTCTGAAAGCACAAACACTGTTTCAGAAGGATAGTTCTAAAGCATGCATGGATATATATAAAGATAAGAAGTTTATGTCAGTTAAAGTAACCATAAACCATCTCATAATAACTTCCTGCTTCTAAAAGTAATGTCCCTTTTATAAATGATAAAGAACTCTGAAAATCCTAACACTGCTAAGCTTATTCTAACTTCATGAAAAGATTTCTCTTCTTTGGGTTTCATTTTAAGCCCTGTCACCCACTCTTGATCCAGGCCTTAAGGTTAATGTTACTGATTCCAGCACCTGGGGGGCAGAGGTGGGTGGGAATCAACAAAACAAAACAAAATTTTGCTGATTTAAAATGACAACTTATTTGCGCAATTTTTTTTTTTCAGATTTATTTATTATGTATACAGTGTTCTGTCTGCAGGCCAGAAGAGGGCACCAGATCTCATTACAGATGGTTGTGAGCCACCATGTGGTTGCTGGGAATTGAACTCAGGACCTCAGGAAGAGGAGCCAGTGCTCCTAACCGCTGAGCCATCTCTCCAGCCCTATTTGCGCAATTTTTAAGCAAACATTTAATGTACAGGTATAGAGACTAGAAACATCATGGGCTAGAGACATGGCTCAGTGGTTAAGAACACTGACTGTTCTTCCAGAGGACCCAGGTTCAATTCCTAGCACCCACATGGTGGCTCATAACTATTTGTAACTACAGTTCCAGGGGACTGGACATACTTACACAGGCAAAACACCAATGCACATAAAAATAAATAAATATAAGCCGGGCGGTGGTGGCGCAAGCCTTTAATCCTAGCACTCGGGAGGCAGAGAAGGTGGATCTCTGTGAGTTTGAGGCCCGCTGGGGCTACAGAGTGAGTTCCAGGAAAGGTGTAAAGCTACACAGAGAAACACTGTCTCGAAAAACCAAATAAATAAATAAATAAATAGACAGATAGATAGATAGATAAATAAACAAATAAATATTTTTTAAAAAGAAAAAGGAAAGATACACAACACAGCATTGCAACAAACTGTTAAGCCATGTGTGCTAGTGCACACCTTTAAGTCTAGCACTCAGGAGGCAGAAGCAGCCAGATCTACACAGTGTGTTCTTGGTCAGCCAGAGACACGTGGTGAGAACCTCTCTTCAAACCTACTTTTACCTGGGTATTATTTTTTATTCTTTTTTTCCAAACTATATACTCATACTATCTCACCATTTCATAATACAAAAAAACCAAACAAAACCAAAAAAAAAAAAAAAAAAAAAAACATAGTGTTGTAAGCCATACTAGATATGTGGGGACATTATTAAAGGAAGCAGAGGTATGTCTTGGATGTCAATATTACATTAGTAATCACACTAGGAATCGGATGTGTGCTTTTTTGTTTTTTTGTTTTTTTTGGTTTGGTTTGGTTTTTGTTTTGTTTTTGTTTTTTGAGACAGAGTTTCTCTGTGTAGTTTTGGAGTTTTGTTTTTGTTTTTCGAGACAGGGTTTCTCTGTGTAGTTTTGGAGCCTGTCCTGGAACTCACTCTGTAGTCCAGGCTGGCCTCGAACTCACAGAGATCCTCCTGCCTCTGCCTCCCCGAGTGCTGGGATTAAAGGCGTGCGCCACCACCGCCCGGCTCGGATGTGTGCTTTTTAAAACCACATTCTCATTTTATAAATGAAGAAGTCGAAACTCAGAAATCAAACTCATTATCCAAGATGGGAAAGTTAATAGCTGAGAAAAAGAGCCAGAGCAAGGAGTCCAAAGCCAACTGTTTTCCCATCACAAGAGAAACTGACATGGCCTCTCTCTTAGACAAATGCCTGAAATAAACCTAATAAATGACACGTAGGAGATAGGAGCAAAAGAGGTAAAGAGCAGCATGCAAAATATAGGAGTCTGAAGTCTTCACCATCAAGAAGGCTCTCATCAGGAACAGCCTTCAAATTTGTCTCCCTATCCTCAAGAAATGGCACAGGTCAACGTTCTGACAGTATGTAAATTACACAGCAAAACTGCTCTTGCCTGGAAAGGTGAGCTTCCCTAGTTATCCAGATGTTTCTACAATTCTGAAGTTATCATCTCTGGGAACTCTTCTTTCCTATTTTAGGGTTCTCATTTCAAGATGTCATGCTCTTGACCTTTATTTTAAACATGCTGCCCCAAGGTTTTACTAAAAGACTCTGGTTCCGACTCCCTCTCAAGGTCTCTACTTTTAAAACGTCAAACTGCCCAAAGGCTCGATCTACGTCTCCATCATTTCGCACGTAGTTAAAACTGCACCCATGTGCTCAGTTAGCCCATCGTCACGACTGTCAAATGCCCCATTCCACCTTCCAGCCCTGCTCCAAAAGGAAAGATCTTCTTCCTCTTTCTTAAGGCGGGGAAATTCGTTTCCTAAGATTTCATTTCTTCCTGCGTAAAATCAGATAGCAGTGGTCGCACAAAAGTAGAAAATGCCAACTGCTCGGTGCCCCTCTGGGGACTTCTGTGCGGGTTACTGCCGATTCCCTTCAAGGACCAGCCCCTCTCCCGGGCAGCAGCCCCTCTCCCGGGCAGCAGCCCCTCTCCCGGGCAGCAGCCCGCCCCTCCCCGCCCTCGCTCCCTCCCCGCCGTGGCTCTCACATCTTCAGCTGCACGTTGATGTCCAGGTCACAGCTGTAGATGTAGTGGAACTTCTCCGCCTCCCCCATGGCCAGCTCGGAGAGCAGACGCCACACAACCAGCCAAACACGGCAGAGACTCCAGCAAAGATCCGCCGGTGCCTCAAAACACGGAAACTTCCTGTCCCGCCCCTCCGCCCGGAATCTAGCAATCCTCGTCCGTAACGCAATCAAATGCGACGGAACAGCCCCTCAGCGGGCTGCTGTACGCATGTGCAAGTGGGGCCAGCCATCTTGCT
>CABHPQ010171866.1:26809-43017 GCA_902168405.1 Peromyscus aztecus | reverse complement strand
TATGATGTCATTCAAATGTCGGAAGCCTAAAATCAGACTTCAATGTGAAGACAGCACGTGTTAAAGTTGATGAGATCAAATGCTTTCATGGAGCCTTGCGAGCAGTGGTTTTCCAGGGCTCCAGAAGATGAGAATATTCCTGTCTTCTACCTTCAGTATTTTTTGAGGATGTACTTTCTATGCGGTGTCAAGAAATGATCTGAAACCCTCTGTAATAAGACACCTTCATCTCCTAAGCTTGCTTCCCTCAAAGGTATTATTTCCATACCCAGACTATGAGGTGCGGTCCTTGGGATGGAATGTAAAACAATGTTTCTAGAATGAGGGTTTTGTGTCCTCTTTAACTCTTGGGATGTGTGAACTTCTTGTTTTCAGCTGTCACAACCACCTTGTAAAGCAGGGGGAGGTATCCCTATCTCCATTTTGTCTGGACTTTAATAATCTCATAGTAGAAGTCAGGATGTTACTGAAATTTTGTAACATTGGTTTATCTGTTTTTATTCACTCAATTCAAATTTTGCATGGGGTGAATAAATGAATGAGGCCTCATGATTCTCCAGGACCTAAGTAATCAACTCCCAGCTCTGTGGCTTGTTGGACGTTTGTTTACACTACCCCCAAACTACTTTTCTCTCTTCTCATCCCCAGCTGTATACATCAAGATACATCACTGATTACCCAATACCACTGAATGTTTCCTAGTTCTTTGAACTTGCTACACAGCTCCCTGTCTTCACAAATTCGTTGGTGCATTCATTTCCAACTCCTGGCACTGGACAGCCTGTGCCATTACATCCACTGAGATCACCCAGACACGGGGTTCGTCTGATCATTCCGTCAACTTTGTCATCTCTGGTAAAAACTCGAGCCTCCTGAGCCCCAGCAGAGTAATGTTTGTATTTGGAATGTCTGTCTGGGTCTGTCAGATTTTTGTCCTTTCTAACCTGTGTGCCTTTGTTTTCTGTGTGCTGAACCTTTATTTAAAGATTGGGAGTTCTCAGCCTCTTCGGAGGAACCATCTCAAGAAAAGGTTGACAACACCTCCTTTATCATCAGATATTTGACTTGGTCCATGTGGGCACGTGAGAATATTAGAGAGATGTTTCTGTCTAGCCTCCTCAATCTGTACAGGTCTCCAAAAACGAAGGTCAGTTTTCTGCATGATTATACTGTACCACTGGACGTCCAGTCTGAATTTGCCTTGACTGCCATTGTCTCTAGGCTGTACCTCAGTGATGCTGGTTGGTGGCTGAGCCCACCCTCTTCTTACCCCTGATTTGAGCTCTCCTCTGCTTTAGGGATTGAAATGCAGGGTGAGTGATACTGCTGGGCCCAGCATCTGCAAGGGTGCTGATGGTTTTTAAATCCCTCATAAATATGAAGGTTAAACTTGACAGTTGGCCGTGGAAGAATAATCTACCTCTGTATCTCGGGGAAACATCCAAATGAAGGGAGGGGAAAACGCAGGAGAATTTACTTTACTGCTGCTCATGTGTTTATTCTGAAGGCTTGGCAGAGTCTAAAAATGGGGCTGTAAATTTAACAGCTCAACCATAAAAACCCCAAAATAAGGAATAAGAAGCTCTACAACTTCTAGGTTTGGATACTAATATAAAATTCCAGATTTAGCTTCTTCTGCCATTTGATTTTTTTTTTAATTTCTAAAACCCCTTCCTTTTCTTCTTTCCCACTTCTGTTTTGATTAATTGCATCGTAAAGGTTACCCGTGCTCTGAAATGTGTGGACGTGTTTTGTGAGTACTTGGTGGATATACTTCAGTTGGTAGAGTTCATGGTGGCATTAAATTCTGTCTACACCTTGTGAAGGCTGGGTGATTTCAGTGAGGTAGGGGACCGCGCATGGTATCCGTTCTTGTGGGAAAATATGCTTCAGTGGCTTACTGGCACTGGGTTTGGAATGTGGCATTTAAAAGTACCTTTTTACAGTGGGAAAGAATCCTGTCAAGAATAAACAGTCTGACCTTGTTAAATGGGCCAAAGTCTGCCTGTAATCTAGTTACAGAAAACTAGCTTTTACTAGTTTAGAGAAAGCAGATCCGGGGGAAAAAATACAACTGGAACCTTTGAAAAGAAAAGAAAAAGTAACTATCAAGAACGTGGAGTGGATTCCTAAACCAATGCTCTCCACTTGTTCTCTACCTGACTGTAAAACACCCACTTCTGCAGAGGGGCTGGGAGATCGGGCCCTCAGTTGGACAGAAGAGCGTATTTTCTTTTTCCTGGAAAGACAGGACTGCGTTACAGAAGGGAACCGTGGGAACAGTCATGCAGCATGGACCACCGTGGGAAAACAGCAATCCTGGGTAGACTGTGAAGTTCAAATTGCCCACAAGTGTGTGCCCCTGGAGTTCTCCCCAAATCCATCCACATGCCCTGTGATCTATCCACCTCACCATTGTGACATTTGTGTCCCCAAGCCATTAGACATTCTTCCCAACTCACTCAGATTGCATCTCCTCTCTAAAGTCTGCCTGACTCCCCAGGGCCACTCTATGTGACTTTGGATTTCCCTGTGAATTGATTTCCCTGTAGCTCCCCGGGACCACTGTGTGTGACTTTGGATTTTCCTGTAGCTCCCCTGGACCACTCCATGTGACTTTGGATTTTTCTGTAGCTCCCCGGGACCACTCCGTGTGAATTGATTTTCCTGTAGCTCCCCGGGACCACTGTGTGTGACTTTGGATTTTCCTGTAGCTCCCCTGGACCACTCCGTGTGACTTTGGATTTTTCTGTAGCTCCCCAGGAACACTCCGTGTGAATTGATTTCCCTGTAGCTCCCCGGGACCACTCTGTGTGACTTTGGATTTTCCTGTCGTAACAGCTCTCATACTATTCCCATCTGTTTGGCTTTCTGGTCGTTATCATTGTGAAATACATTTCAGCAGCCAGCGTCCTGCACAAGTTCGCGGTGGTTGCTCGGGGAGTGGAGAAGCTCTGATGAAATAAGAGGCTTGCCTGTAGAGGAGGTGGGGAGCCTGAGGTGTGGAAAGACCACCCCCAAACCCTGGCTTCCCTGAAGGCACCCCTACTATACCTCTTCCCTGAAGCATCTTGGAATTTCAGCACCAGGAATCCAGCTTGTTGTGTTATTCTTGTTGCTAAAATATAGTATTTATATTTAAACTATATTACAGAAAAATCAAGATTTTCTTCATTTTACTCAGATGCATGGCTAGTTGGATTGTCACGGACCACACTTAGATCTCATGGAACTACTGATCATAACCATTTCTGTGACTAAATGAAAAATTAGTCACTATTAAGTTGGGAGACATTTTAATGGAGTTAGAGTAGAAACAAAATCTTACCTTGTGCTCTAAACATAATCTTTGAAAACTGCACCCCTCCCTGACCCAGAACTAGAGATTGAACCCCAGACCTTCCACGCCTGACAAGTATCCCACCCAGCACACGTATTCCCAAACTGTAACTTTAAGATACGTATTTTACCAGTGGGCTTATGGCCTAAAACTTAGGGGCTGGGCAAGGGGCTCTGCAGTCCCAAGAGCACTGGCTGCTTTTCTAGAGGATCGGGGTTCCCTTCCCAGCACCCCCCTCTCTCTGTAACTCTGGTTCTGGGGGATCTCATGCCCTCTTCTGGCCTCCACAGCAATGACATACCATGCAGGCAGAACACCCGTAAAAATAAATAAAAAGGGAAAATAAACTTAAAATGTAGTTTAGTAAGTTGAAATGCATTTTCTTAAGCCTCTATGACTCTGTATTACATAAAGTAGCTTTACTCAGTGTCTGGCCACTCCACTTCCTTATAGCCACATGTGGAAAGATGTGCTGGTAGGAAAAGCCAGAATTAGCGTTGCGAACTGAGAAATGTAAAGTCCAGGGAAAATGCAGATGCATTGTCCTCATTCCTGACTGAGTGTTGGCCACTGTCGTTCTTTTTCCTGACAAGGAGAGAGTCAGGGTGTGGCACACAGAACAGTGTCCAAGACGTTGACAAGACGGAAGAAGCCATCCACTTAAAGTAAGAAAACCCTCTTCCGCGGTGCCTTCAGGAACTGTGCGGGGATGGCTGCACGGTGTCACCCGCCTTTTCTCTACGTGTGGCGCTGTCCTGCAAGGGCTCTTTGGCTGTGTCTTGTAAAAATGAAGTGCTGAACCTACGTGTCTCGTCACTGCACCCACAGAAAGGTCCATGTTGTTCTCTGTTGCTCACCTTTCCGTTGTGGTTTATGTACTTCTGGATTTACTTTATTTTTTAGATTCATTTACTTTTATTTTATTATGTATGCGAGTGTTTTGAAGAAGGTGTCTGAGCCCCTGGAGGTGGAGTTATAGGCAGTTGTTAGGCAGCACGTAGATGCTAGGAATTGAACCCAGGTCCTCTGGAAGAGCATGCAGTGCTCTTAACTGCTGAGCCACCTCTCCAGCCCCTGTACTTCTGTTTTTAAAGGTACTAGATGCCATTATTTGGTTGTAGTTCTTGGGTATTATTAGTCCTGTGACATTTCAGGAAGACAAGTCACCAGATGCATTTTAGAAAAGTACTAGTTGCTTTAAATATTCGGGAAATAGCCTTTATTTCCCAGTCATTTTACCTTTCAAAGCTTAGTACGGGGAGGCAATTGCTTAGAAATAACATTATTTATATGATGCAGTTTACAAAACCCAGTGGGTTTTTGTGAGTGTGTTCTTCTACGTTCCGTGTGTAGCATTATGAATGAATGATTCTACTTCTTAAGCATTTATTTTGTGGGGAGGGTGCCCACGCCGTGGCACTTGTCAGGACGGTTTGTGTGTTCTAGAGATCAAACAGGTCCTCGGGTGGCTAGTATCTCAGCCATCTCCTACTTTAACTCTGTGTTTCTTTAGCCGGTGTTCTTAACCTGCATCCTTTTTTAATTGGTGAAGTTATTTTAAAAGTTAAGTGTCCAGATAGGTCACTGTTAGTTTAGTGAATGACATTTCATACCTTTTGCTGTTCGTAGAAAGTTCTCCGGAGTTGGAGGATAGGAAAGAATTCATGATGTACATACAGGCCATTTGTAGATAAGAGTTCATGGTATCCGCACAGGCCATGTGCTCGCTTCCTTTGCATTTCTTACTTGCTTTTTCAGTTGATTTATCTTGGGCATTTTTCTACATCTAGCATCCACCCTATTTGTTCTTTGTCTTATCTTCGCGGTATGACTGTCCGAACTGCTGCTGTGCAGTCTCTTGGGATGAACATTTGAGGGTTGTCTTGTTTCTTTGGTTGCAGCAACCCTCTTGGACATGTTCTTTCACCTCACTGTTTTGGATAAGTCTTACAAAAAACGCTATTGCCCGCATTGGAGGAAGTGGAAACCAGCCCGTTTGAGAACTCGGTGTTCTCCAGGAGGATTGTACTTCACACACCTCTTTTTCCTTAACAGAATGCCACTGAGCCCTCTGCTCCATCTCTCCTGAGTGCCTCTGGGCATCTCCTTTGCTGGGGCACTTCTGTGTCTGCCCAGTCCTAAAGCATCCAGAATGTTCTGACATCAGTCAGGCTGGTAGATCTCTGCAGAGTCATCCATGGCATCTGCCATGCCCCAGGATCCCCTCTGAGCCTCAGCCCCCATTCCCACCTGCTCCCCCCCTCCCCGATCTCCAGCTGATGATACTTGGCGGCAGACGCACATCATAACTAAGGACTGGCTTGCTAGCTCCTCCGGACTGGTTTGCTAGCTCCTCTGGACTGGCTAATCCTCATGCATTCTCCCTTTGACTCTACTGCTCATCACCAAAGCTGAGATCCACAAGTTTTTATTTTATAATTCATTTATTTTTATTTTATGTGCATTGGTGTTTTGCTTGCATGTATGTCTGTATGAGGGTTTTATGTCCCCTGGAACTGGAGTTACAGACAGTTGTGAGCCGCCATGTGGGTGCCAGGAATTGCAACCAGGTCCTCAGGAAGAGCAGTCAGTGCTCCTAACTGCTGAGCCATCTCTCCAGCCCTGAGAGGTCCTCTGGTATTTATTAAAGATACTGTTTGCATCAACATGTGTGTGGTTACAAGTACAGAATATCAAATACAATGCTTCCTGAGTAGTGGGCATTAATTTCTTTGTTTGTTTTGTTGTTTTTTTTGGGGGGCGGGGTGTTAGGTGTTTTTTTGTTGGTAGTTTTGGTTTGGTTTGGTTTGGTATTTCAAGACAGGGTTTCTCTGTGTAGCCTTGGCTGTCCTGGAACTCACTCTGTAGACCAGGCTGGCCTCGAACGCAGAGATCTGCGAGGGCTGGGACTAGAGGTGTGTGCTTCCACTACCTGGCTAGGGCATTAATTTCTTAATCTAGATAAGAAGTCTGGAGATAGGTAATTCTATAACTGGTGTGATTGTCTCAGTGATGTCATCCTGGATATTATAATCAAATACTGAGGAAAACAAAAGATATCTTTATCACTCAGCGTATTGGTTATGTCATCCCTCAGTCTCACAATGGCTGCTGTATTTCAGTTATCAGTTATCGCATCTCCATTACTACAAAGCTCTAAGCAAGATGTAAAGCAGTAGGGGGCCAAGTGGATTTCACTGCCTTTGTTCAGTGAAGACCGTTTCTTCCAGAAGCTCGCTTCAGACTTCCTTCCACTTGGGTTTCATCATCCAGAACCAACATAGCTCTGCATAGCCTGGTCACGCTGTAGATAACACTCATTGCTGCCTGAATAAAATTGGAAAATGCAGGTGGCTGTTGGGTACATACCAGTGACAAGCCCTTCATTGACTTCAGAGACTCCCAAAGCCACAGTGCCTTTGGGGGGGGGGGTAGAAACCAGTGTTATTGCTTCCTCTCCAAGGTACATGGATTATTCAGTGATTTTTATAACTCATCATGTACTTTATTCTGTAAATGTTTCACAGATGTTGAAAGCTTCAGCACCTGCACCAGCCAGAGCTGATTTCCTTAGATTCTGCAGTAACCATAGTCATCAGCAAACATTTTCTGAGCTTGAAAAGTCTTCTGACAGTTTTACAGATGACATCTTCACATGGGAATTCAGCCTGATATATAGAAAAGAAAGTTGATTTTTAAAAACAGCAAGGTAGCAATTTTTTCTGTTATATGAATTTTTCCTTAAAATTAAGTGATTTTATAAGTCATGCAATTGATATCATTGACTTAATTCCTTAAATTAGTATGAATTGCATATGTGAAGCATACACTTGTATGTATATGTACATGTCCTCTGCATATCTTACCCAACCACACAAATCCTTGTGCATCTGTCTAGATCTTGGAAAGTGTAGAAGACTTCACAAGACAGCTAATTTCTAAGCCCCCCAATTCAAGAATGAAGATTGGAAGGCAAGGCAAGGAAAGAAGTGTGTTACAGGCAGGAAGGGAGAGCGTGCCTAGAAGAACATATCAAACTGCGTGTTTTTGTTGTTATTGCCAAACTCTAGTATGGTGTGATGAATGGGTTGGTAGAGAGAGTTTGTGTCCATTAAGAAATTGCTAGTGATCTAGAGGGAGTTGGTGAGATGGGAGTAGATCTAATCATACTTCATTGTATATGTATATGGTGTATTTGAGAATTTGTTCTCAAAGAATAAATGTTTTTGAAAAGAAATTGCTGGCAAGGAGACTTGTATGACCATTAGGTTTTGTTTGGTTGGTTTTTGTTTTCTGTTTTTGTTTCTGTTTTGAGACAGGTTCTCAGCCATGACTGTAACCTTTGCCAGCCTGGAACTCAATAGACAGACCAGTTTGCTCCCAAACTCACAGAGATCTGCCTGTCTCTGCCTTCTAAATGCTGAAATTAAAGGCATGTCTGTCATACCCAGTGTGAAAATTGTTTTAAGACACATTTGAGTTAAAGGGTGGGGTGTTTCAAGGAACAGAGACACTGGAGAGAGCTAGAAAGTAAAATAAAGAGGGGGTGAGGGAGGGAAGAAATTTAAAAAACTGTCCTTTTAAGTCAAGTAAGCATCCTTGGCCTTAACTCTCTTTAAATCATACTGTTGTGGAAACCAAGTACATGAGTATGACCTTTACCTTTTTCACTAGAAGTTGCTGACTGTGGCCAGTAATTCCTGCAGACACAGTATTTCTGCTGAAATGGGAGCATGTTTTATGGCCAGGAATCTGCATAGCATATCTCACTAGTTGTACAGTGTCCTACTGGTTTAGTATTAAGGGGACTATTAAAAAATTATTTTTGCATTTGCAAACAAAGCCTTAATTTTTTAAAAATGTGTTTTGTGTTGGGGCAGGACTTCCAGAGGTCAGAGGACAACTTTTAGAAGTGAAGTTTTTTTTTTTTTCTTACACCATGTGGGTCCCAGAAATCAAATTCAGGTCTTTGGGCTTAGCAGCAGGTGCCTTTTCCACTGAGCCATCTCAAGGAAAAAGGCTCAGTGCCTTTTTTTTTTTCCCAAAATATATCCTCCCTCTGCCTGAAGACTTAAATAACTGTTGCTTTAATTTATTGGGCCTAAAGTAACATGATTATGTTGTGTTTAATTAGACACCTTTCTGTTTCTCTCTTTTTTTAATCCCCATAATCCAGTTTTTGCTAAAGTTGACAAATTATATACCTTACATGTGGTCATTATATGACTAACCCCTAATGAGAGAGTATAACCTAAGCAGCCACAAAAGACCGTAATTTACTCTTCACTAGACAACAAGCTCCTCGCGGGAGGAACTGGGACATCCCATGGTTCATGCTCACCAATAGTAATTGGTAGTGAGGACGCGCTTCTCAGATGTTGGGATCCATTAGGAAGGCGGCGTGTGTTCATTGCGAGCATGCCCGTGTGGTCTTGGTTTACCACTATTCCCCTTTCTTGGCTTAGCTTATCCATTTAAGGTTTTTTTATAATAACAGATTTTTTTTTAATGTTCAAAGTCTAAAATTTGAAAGATTGACTAGGTAGTGAAAGGTACTGGTTACTTTTCAGCACTTTGTAGGAGTCATCTTTGCTTGAATCTAGTTGCCTTTGCTTTTACCTCCGTCCTTCACTGCTCCTTAAGGAGCAGTCAGAGTTTGGGAATGTGGCTCAGGCAGAGTGCTTAGCCAGCGTACACAAGACTTTGAGTCGTGCTTCGGTACACGGCAGGGAAATGGGCATTGTGTACATGATGCTTATAAAAGTGTTTAGTGTCACGATCTTTAATGAGCTGAAAAACTGAACTCAGCATTTGTACCCCACCCCTGTATATTTAGTGACTGTTTGTACCCCACCTCCTGTGTATTTAGTGACTGTTTGTACCCCACCTCCTGTGTATTTAGTGACTGCCACCTTAGGCCAGATGTTAAATTAGGAAGGACTGAGAAGACATCGGCATTTGAAATGCTGTATACCCGATGTTCTTCATAATGCATTGTGGGGAAGGATATATGTGTGTTCTGTCTCATAGGTACTTGTGAGTAAGTAGTTCACCCTCCCTAAAGAGTACAGCCTTTCTTTGCTTTACACAGTAACTATTGACCCTGTTTTAGTATTTCTTCCCCTGTTTTCCTCCTCCTCCTTGGCAACGTTGTTTTTGAAGCCTTAATTGATCCGAGTGTTCCTGGACTATATTATATTCTCTTTTCTCTCCTACCATTTTCAACTGTAGTCAGAGTAGCCATTTCTGAAAAATCTCACTTCGTTGCCAAGACAGTACGGTGAGGAACCAGCTTTTATGTGAAGCTTATTGGGCTGCGACAAGCTGAGTAACCTTAAGTGAATTCTTCAGCCTCTCTGTGTCCTAGATTGATCCTCTCTGAAGGTGGAGAAAACGCCAGTGTGCACCTTACAGGGTCATTGTGAGAACAAGCTCACATGTGAGAAGAAAAGACCCTCCTCCAGGGCTGTGATTGAGCTCTGTGGTACGCTAACCCTCTTTGCACCTGCACGTGAAGACAGAAGGAAATGCACACAACCAACCAGCCCATTTTCTTACTAGCATCCTGTTACTTAGACAGCCATGCACACTAGCATTAGGGTATTGATACCTCAAGAGACTGTTTTTAATTATTAATGTCTCTCAAAGGGAGAACTTTCTAGTATTCCTAAAATTAGTGCATTCATAGGTGGAAGAAATCTCCCACCTTCCATATTATCTCAGCAATATTAAAGTCTGGGTAGAGATTGGAATGGAGTCTATATACCTTAGCTCTTCTCTTAGATATTGGATACTGAAATCCAGACAGTTTCAGAATTTTCAATGAGAGTAAGAAGAGCGGAGCATGCTATTGTAAACACACTGTCAGACAGGACTGAGGAGCCAGCCCTCAGTGTGCAGTGTCAGACTGTCCGTCAGTCTTCCCTCCCTACTGACTAGCTAAAGGCCACGGCAGGGGCATTGAGTTTGGGCTCCAGCAGAACAGCACTTGACCACCTAGAAGGTAAACCCTAAAAAGTAAGAACAAGTCCCTTCAAGAGTCATTTTGATAGTCTCTGGAGGGTACAAGGTAGGTGAGTGGGCAGTAACTTAGTAAATTACTAAAGCAGGCTCACTGGCTAAAGCCCTTGCCTCCAGAGCTTGTGGAGTTTCCAAGTTTCAATCCCCTGGACTCACATAAGACCAGGGAGACAAAGGAGCTGCCTGCAATCCTGACACCTAGAGGCAGCCGTATGTCCTCAGGGCAAGCTCGACTAGCCATCATTGTCAGCCTCTAGGTTCTGTGAGAGACCCTGCCTCAGTAAAATGGAAAGCCATCTAGGAAGACACTCAAAATCAAAAGCAGGCCTACACACACACACACAAGCCCACATAAATGCAGACACAAATGGATACCTGCACGCACACACTGCACACATACATGCAAAAAAAATGTTTCTGGAGTCTAAATGAGCATTTTAATCTTCTCTGTACTGTCATTTTGGGTTCTAGTTATTATGTTCTCTTGGGGATAAGTGGTAGTTAATATTCAGAAAGTTTCATTTCCCAAATAGATTAGAGTCTTCTCTGGTGGATAAATGACTCACTGTACCATGGATTAAGAGTCAATGTCACAAATAACACAGACTTCTTTCCCATCGTCTACTTAAGATGTGTCACCTAAGAACTCTTCCAGCTACTAACCTTGCAAAGAAATTAGTGGAAAGAAATTCCTGAGGCCCTCAGCCCAGCCCTTCCGTAACCTGCACTGTCTTGTTTGGTTTTACAGAGTCGCTCAGGAATGCCCCCATTTACAAAGAAGCCGGTACCTAAACTAACAACTCCCACTTGCTCTGTTCTAAAACTGTGTGTGGCATTTCTCACAATCGCTGTTCTCTCGTTCAGTCTTTGATAGCATTTTTTTTGGTGTGGCTCTTATCTGTCTAGTACCAGTTCAGTATTTCTATTAAAACACAATACTGTCTTTGAAAACAAAGCCATGCCTCCTGGCTTTTCTTAGATTCAGGGTAAAGGTGTGGTTTGGCCACGTGAGCAGTGCTGTGTAGAAGTGAAATTCAGGAACTTGTACAACATAACCTGACTGGGGTCCATCTTTCCTTGGATACATCCTGCTCTGAACCCCACAGTACTTCTTAAGCTCCTTAATTGAGCCTTAGTTTTCTAGTTAAGTTTTGTGTGGTTTCCCCCTTTTCTTTTCTTTATAGCAGGCTTTCTCAGACCACCAGCCCCCAAATCATGACGCAGAGACTTATTATTAGTTATGAATGCTCAGCTTTATCTTAGGCTTGTCCCACGAGCTCTTTTAACTTATTTTAACCTGTTTCTCTTCATCTACATTTTGCCTCAGGGCTTTTTCCCTTCTTCCATTCTGTATGTCCTACTTTTCCTGATTCTTCCATGTCTGTCTGTCTGGCACTACCTGGCTGGCTGGCCTCAGGCATCTCCACTCTTTCTCCCTCCTCCTCTTCTCTTTTTTGTTTTTTAGCTTAAATTCCTTCTCCTACTTACTCTCTTTGCCCGCCAGGCCCACCTGTCCCTCTCCTGCCTAGGTGTTAGCCATTCAGCTTTTTATTAGACCAGTCAGGTGCCTTAGGCAGGCAAGGTGAAACAGCAACACATCTTTACAGAGTTAAACAAATGCAGCACATCTTTACATAGTTGACAAATATTCTGCAACATGAACAAGTGCAGCACATCTTTGTATAAAGTAATATTCCCCAACATAAACAAACACATCTTCACATAGTTAAGCAAATGCAGCACACTTTCACATAGTTAAAGTAATATCCCACAACAGTTCTTCTTTTAAATATTGCCCAAAGTTCTTTGAGATTGGAAGTGCAGCTCATGTTTGCTAAACGTGTCTGTGTGAAGTTGAAAGCTGTCAGATAGCTGGTGACTTGGTGTTCACAGCACCTTACACTCTTCTTCTCTTAGTCTGAATGGTATTATAGAAGAAATGTCACTGCTGGCCGGGAGGACTGGTTACTAAGCTGTTTATTTGTGAGACTCTTAAGTACAGAATATACTTGTGAAGTAATGTTTTCATATAAAGAAAAAACCAAGGGAATTTACAGCCAAGACTTTATACTAATGGGAATACTTAATAAAATAATTCCAAAAGTAATACCTGAAATACAAGAAAGAGTAATAGGTACATAATTGGATAAATAATGTCTAATAAGCTACTAATCATAATAAATGTAAATGGACAAAGTCACCATTTAAAAAGCAGAGAATGAGATTAGATTAAAAAACACTATGGAAAGCCAGCTCTGTACATTTTCTTGAAACTGATCCTCTGCTAATGGAGGATATAAAATTGTTCTGTCTCTTGAGATTTTGGCATTAACCATGCAATTTAACATATATGTACCATGAAAACCCTGCCATTCTATATCTGGTTACATGCTTCAGAAAAATCACTGCAAATGAGCACTAGGATTCATACTAGAAATAGTAACAGCAGCATTGTTTGCAACAGCAAAAACCACAAACAATTTAAAGGTTCACCTATCAAATGATAAAATTTACTTTGGTTAAAAATCAAACAGTTGAATTAAAAGAAAGCGAGAATCAAAGTGAATAGCTCTAAAAATAAGCAGTAATACACATGAATCCCAGAAATAATCCCTAGAGAAAAAACTTATAAATCCTGTGAAATATTTATGAAGTGATATAAACATTGTTTATATTTATATAACAGATCTAATGTTAATAAAGCAAATAAGTGAAACAAGATTTAGAATAGTGGTTGTCTATGAAGGCAAAGGGGCAAAGAGAAAAGGGATTCATATTGGGGTAGAAAGAAGAAAATGGTAGATTTGTGTGTGCTAGCTGTAACATCAGTAAGTTCTTACACTTACGTCTCTGGGCTCTTCTTGATTGATACTCATTTCCCACAAGTTTTGGAAATTTTTTTGTATGGTATTTGCTACTGAGACATTGCACTGAGAACAAAGATGTTAATATGGTTGATAACATCCCTCCTAATTCTCATGGGGGAGATAGATGATAAATTAGTAATCAGGTACCTGTATTGATTTGATAAGATCTATAGGAACTGGCCAGCGAGTCTGTCTTATAGCCCAGGAACGTAAGTTAGGGAGGGAAGATCTCTTTAGAAAGACAAGGTTCAGGAAAGAGGAGCATGGCCAAAGGAACAGGGAATTTAGAAGACTCCAGGCAGCAAGTTTGGCCAGTCAAAGAAAAGCAGGAAACTCAAATTGTGGCTGGGGCAGAGCAAACAGGAAGGAAATGGTGATGGCTGAGGGCAAAAGTATAGACCTTGTCCAGTCTGCCGTGGGAGACATGGTAAGCATTCACTTTTAAGAATGAATGTAATCCTTCAGAGGGTTTTGATCAAAAGTTGTGGCCCGTAACAGAAGCAGAAACTAGGGAAAATGCTGGAAAACACAGGTAGCAGTTAGCGAAGAAAAGCAGCCGAGAGTGGGAGGTGGTCATGAGGTCATGAGGTGATCATGGAACATTACTGTCAGGAGAGAGAAGAGTAAGTAATGCAGGAAATTTAGTTATACCCCAATCTTTGTCTTACCAGATAAAAAATGTTAAAATATTTCTTGAGGATTCCCTTCCTTCCTATACACATACTTTAATCAATGTATTTCTCACCACAAAGGTGTGACATTGCTTTTTTAATCCATAGGATCAAGAGTATTTGCTCTGTGCTTTCATTACTTAATTACATATAGTGTACAGAACAGACCTTGGACAGACAGCTGTCTAGCTGTAAATACCCAAAGTGCCCAGATTGAGAAAATCCTTAAAGCAAGTGTAACTGGTCCCTGAACCTTCATAGGAATGGTTCCAGGAATTTCCTCCCACTACCCTGTGCTGACTCACCTGGGGTCAGAGATCATCTCTCTCTGTGAGCGTGGCCCATGGTGTCTGGCACAGCGGTCTGTGTAGTGACAGAGGAGAAACAAGGTTTGAAACATGCAGGGTCACTAGCCAATCCAAGGGAAATTCTTTGAAGCAGTAAGTATATATGTGAATTACAGGCAAAGGATTCTACCAGTACCTAGTCAGGATGGAAGCTCTTTCATGATAATATACTAGACCATCTGATACTTAACTGTTTTAAAAGCCTACTTTTTTTCTATTTATGAGACCCATCCTTGTGGAATAATACAAGGGAGGCAGTGAGATGGTCTAGCAGGTAAAATGCTTGCTGCCTGTACCTGACTACCTGAGTTTGAGCCCAGGGTCTCCAGGAGAGAGAGAAAGAACTCCCAAAAGTTGCCCTCTGACCTCCACATGCATGCAGTGGTACCACATGTACCCACACCAGCATGCACACATCCACAATATTTTAAAAAAAAAATCATCCAAGAACTGGAGTGTATCTCAATAATGTATAATGTACACTTAGAACGTGTAAGGTCCTGGATTCAATCCTCGAGGAACACACACACACACACACACACACACACACACACACACACACACACACCAAACCTGCAGCACAAATACACATGTGAAGTGGCATGTTTCTGTATCCCATTTATCAGTGCAAATACTTCTGATCACGTTATCTTCCTGTCCACTCTAAAAATACTTCAAAACTTGTCAGATAGACGGTAAGTAGTATGTAGCCCCCAAAAGGCGACATAAGGTGTTTCCTAGAGCTGGTGGCCACCTTACTGATTAAAACATTGTTTCTACATTTTATGGTGTTTGTGGAGTTAGATATTTTTAAAGTTTGTAAGCTTCAAGCTTTACAAACTGAGTATCTGTTCATAGCACCAGCTCATATTTGTACCACCTCCATAAACCCTTGCATAGACAGCTCCTTCAGCTTTCCACTTCTACCACATATATGTACCAAGTAACCTGTGTTGATATGTGCTCATGTCCCTGTCTGCATCCTCAGACACAGGGATCATCTAATCTCACCACCTAGAAGCACAAAACTGATCCCCTTTAAATCTTGTCAGTATCATGTCTCTGCTGCATCCAAATCTGCCTGGAAAACCCCACAAGTCTGGGCAGCAGAGGGCAGGTAGGAGAGACGAGGTCATACTCAAGGGGGAGCATTTTCATCTGCATCTCCTCAGGTGTCCGCCTGTTCTTTCTTATTTCTTATAAACATCCAGCCTGGTTTCTGTGGCATCGTGGTGTCCTGCTTTTCCTCCCTACTGCCTGTTTCATGAATGCCCTTCTCTGTCTGGCCAGTAGCTTCTCTCTTGTGGCACATAGTCTGTATATGTGTGCTCTCGGGGCTAGCAGCCGCCTCCAGGAGGTGATCCTGCGGGAATGAAGCTCTGCTTACATGTGCCTCTGACCGTTCTCTTGAGCCCATACCCAGCTTTCCTTCATCTTAAGCTGCAAGCCTGCCTGGCATCCTAAACAACATCTCCTTGCCCAGACCAGAAGCATGGGATGCATCCTAGATCCTCTTCCCCTTCTAACCTTCCTGATTCTGCTGTTCCTCCTGCCTCCCCTCTCTTCCCTTTGCTCACCACCCCCGTAGTTTCCTTAGGTCGTCTTCTCAGCTCCTCTGGGTCAGTCCGGCCTTTTGATTGAGATTCCTGCCCCCAGGACCATCTTCAGCTCTATCATCTATAGTTCCTAGAATAAAAATGCAGAACATGTAAATCAAGCATGCATTCCCTGCATAAAACTCTTAGTACCTCTCCTCCAGACAAAGCCCAGGCTACATCACCTGAGGGCCTTTGTGACCCAGTCCATTCAATTTCATAATCTTCAAATTTCTATTCAAGCTATTGCCTTTGACGGTCACACCTTGCAACCTTGACCCTAAACAGTGTAGCCCATCCCATACCCTGCACACTTTGTGAAGATTTTACTTTGTAACATTTCTAATAGCTGAACTATACAGAACCAG
>CABHPQ010171866.1:0-21809 GCA_902168405.1 Peromyscus aztecus | reverse complement strand
CTTGTCAGCCTGCTTTGACTGGGAATAGTCTGCATCTCAGACAGGAAGCTAGCCAGTCCCCCAGTTCAGATGGAAGCAGGTTTCCCAGCCATGTTGAAGCTGGCAAGAAAATAATTCATCTTACATATGTATACAAAAGAAAGATTTCAGTTGCTATTTAAATGCAAAAATAGAATGCTTCAGAAAAAAAAAAAAGGGTGTAGGTATCCTGTGGTTTCTGGAATTGTCCTTGTGGAGAATCACTGAGACACAATCTCTTACGTTCTTTGAAATAGTAGCATGCTTATTTCATAAACCAAAGCCCATATAGGACAGAGCATTTTCTCCCACCCCATGCAAAAGCTTATAACTGAATGAGGCAAAAAATAAATTAATGACATGAATATTAAGAGGTTACTTATCTATTATAACACTGGGCCACAAGTTGACTAATTAAAAGGAATGCGGGCTGGAAAGCTGCCACAAACCTGCTCCTTTCACTTAGAGGGCCACAGGCTGAAGCCAGTGATTGTGCGTGACAGACTCCGGGAACAATGGTACTGCGCACAGACCATCAGATGAAGCATGCTCGTCTGAATTACACCAACGACAGGGTGGCCTACAGGCAAACAAAATGGTTAAACAATACATAATCGAGTTTTTATTTGGTATTTCCTGCGAGGCTACACCAGTTGCCAGGGAGCATACTGTATTTTTTTTTCTTTGCTGTATTAATTGTTGACCATGGTTGGCAGAGCCCCAAACAGGGACAGATAAGGGGGAAAATGGCATCTGGACATTAAAGCCCCAAGTGTGCTGGGGGAGGGGGCACAAAAATTACAGCATATATCAGGAATTTTCCAACTAACGATGTGCGGATGTGGTAGTGCAAGGGAAAAGCGCCAGACTGAGCTGGCTTTGTTCGCCGAGAGAGGCCCCGTAACATTCATTTTAGCTGTGCATATTTTGTCTTCATTTGTACAGTTCTACTCTGTGGAAAAGCTCAGCTCCAACTGATTGGGCCTAATAATTCTATGGCAATAATTAAAGTTCATGAACAACTGTGTTATTAGTTACATAGAAGTGGCTTCACAGACTCCCTGTAAATTGAACAATTTTTTGAGTGGCACACCATTACTACAAAGGGTGACGATAATTATTTTCTTTGATTTCACAACAGTTTGGTTTTTTATTTTTTGTTTTTTGTTTTTTGTTTTTTTTTTTTTTTAGGCAGTATTCATTAATGGAGACAAGCAAGAAACAATGTCTTAAAAGCTTTGGGTAGGGGTCAGTCTGAGAGTGATTATAATGCACATTCTTAGCCTATAAATAAAAAAGTTTCCCTAACTAGCTTGTACCATGGACATCTGTGATAGAGACCATCAGCAGCTGCTTTGGGATTCTATTTTAAAAGGGCATAAATAGTCACTTGCAGAGACTGGGTGATCATGTTGTTTAAAACAAGATCTCACTTGTGCAGGCCAGACTGGCCTCAAGCTGGTGGCAACCCTCCTGCCTCAGCCTCCCAAGTACTGGGATTGCAAGCACAAGCAGCTTTGTGATTTTGTTCTAATTCAGAAACACAGGGGAAGGTCCCGCCAGAACACAGTTCCTGTCTTTAAAGGTTGGTTAGCCCGGAGTCTTCTCTCTAACAGTAGTGACTGTAGTATTTGTCGAAAGTGAGAGACAAGGCATAGGTTTCTCAGGAACTTCGGATGGCAGTGGTAGAGGTCTATCTGGATGCCTGGTGACCGGCTCAGTGGCTCTGACATGGGCTTGAATTCTGCCTCCGATTTGTAGCTAGCTTGGACTTTGCTCTTCTTAATAATGTGTTCTGAACACGTCGGGATATGGGGAAAGCACCCAGACCCTGTCTGTCTCATGAGAGCCTGTTATTTAAGGGTATGAAATGTGTCCAGTCCTTAGTGAAATGTGAGGCATACAGAAAACCATGGCAAACTTCGGCTGTGGTATGTCATCTTCTCTGTGAAGCTCTGGGGTGTCTTCGGGCTTCTCAGCACATTCTAGTCTGTCTGCATTAGAGCGGAGTATGTTTAGTTAATCATCGTTGAAATTCTGTAGCAGATAGCAAGGAAGAGGTTAAATGGTCTGTAATGATAGAGGGGACATGGTTGTTCTTATTGCTGTTAAACATTCCTTGAGAAACTACAGTTTTAATATCTATTTATTTATTGGGGGGCACATGTGCGGGATGAGTGTATGATCAGAGAACAGCCTTCCCGAGTCCATTCTCCCCTCCCACCATGTAGCTCCCGTGGATCAAACTCAGGTCATCAGGCTCAGGGTCAAGCACCTTCACCCACTGAGCCAGCTCTCCAGCCCTGATAGCTCTCTTCAGAAGCATTTAAGACCCAGTTATTAGTCCAGGAAATCTGCCAAACAGTACCTCTCAAATGGCGAGTGAGATGGAGTGAGCTACAGGATGCAGATGCTTTATGGCGGACAGGTGCCACTCGGAAGCCAGAGTCAGGACTTCGTCTCCACACGGGAAGAGGAAACTGGTCTCCTCACTGCCTCGTCCGGGACTGAGAGAGTTTCCACACGACTCCTTTCATGATGTGTACATGCCAGTTCCATCTTCTAGTGTGTCTCCCTTTCTGTTCCTCACTAAAGGCGTGGCTGTATTGTTGATGATCAATGTGTAGACTCCAAACTTCTTCAGATTCCCAGAACTCCTCAACCAAAACAAAGTCTCTGTTTCAATAGGAATGAATCCCTGACATCATATTTCCTTTTCTTTTCAAAGTAAATCTTACATCCTGAAGACATTTTGATAATTAAATATTATTCCTCTTGTCTTCATGTTATTATCTTTAAAGCTTCTTTTGAATAATGTATTTGAGACTAAAAATTGTATATGTGTGTTGTTCTCATGAGATCTTTGCTTCTTAACATTAGGAATAAAAAATCTTTTCCACTGGAATAACAGTAATAAGACAGATGTAGTCAACTTTGCTTTACAGGAAAATTACCTTTTCGGTTCAACAAGGCATTTTCTCTTCCGCTGCTTTTTAACGATTTAGCCTGTCTTTAATTTTAAGCACTGTTCTTCTAGTTATATCCCAATAGGAAGCCCCGCTGTAGCCTGGCTTCCCATTGGCTAGCTGGGGAAAGGGCATTTCTGCATAAATTGGATGCTTCCTTCTCCCCTGGAGACCAAATACGCTCATGTTTCCCAGTCCCCTGGTTTGTAAGCTTGAGTCCATAGCCTGAAGCTGGAAACTGTCACTTTGTAGAACACCGCACACTTCGAAATCCAGATCCAGGGGTCCCTGACTTGCCCGTGGGTCTGAGGGCAGAGTTAATACATGCTTTCTTTCTAATCCAGTGTTTCTGTGTCGCTCCCGCTGAAATCAGAAACCGATGTTCCTGCGAGGTGTCCTTCAAAGGAAGGTATTTCCTTTGTTCAGCTCCAGGGCACACAGAACCCAAGGGGTTAACCTGAGAGCTGCTTTGAAAGCAGGCGAAGGTCACTGCCGGCAGGAGCAAAGACTTTTAAAGCCTGCCATCCCCACCCAGGGCACTGTAAACATTGGCTCCCTGCCACTGAGTCCCATAGCACAGAACTTCGTGCTCCATGCTCACGGGCTCACAGTTCTGCTCTTTCATGGACAGCAAAGCCGGGCGCTGCTGCTTCTGCTGCTGGTGCTGCTGCTGGTGCTGCTGCTGCTGCTGCTGCTGGTGCTGCTGCTGCTGCTGCTGGTGCTGCTGCTGCTGCTGCTGCTGCTGCTGCTGCAAGCCCACAGCCCAGAGCGCGTCTCTCTCCTTAAGGGAACCGGAGGAATCCTGCTCTGCAGAATTCCGAAGTGCATGCCTGTAAAGCTGTGCTTCCCGTGCAACCATGCTGCTGCTGGCAGTCTGACTTTAAGTCCAGAGAATGTGTAGAACACCTGTCAGATTCCACAAGAGCTGTGTATTACCTGCCACTTGTTAGTAACTAGCAATAATGCCTGTATCTCTTTGTCCCCTGGCGCAGTCCAGGACTCTCAGATATAAAAACTGGCAACGAGAAAGCCCCTACTGCCTTGCTTCTTGTGTTCTCTTTTTAAGCAGAGTTCCTTGGTCACCAACAAAGGAATGAGGCTTTGTGTGTAAAATTTAAATAAAGTTGCTGTAGTCTCTGGATCATGGTTATTTGGTGAAAAGGAACCAAGGGGATTTGGGCAGGATGTACCCATTTATGTCTACTTCAGAAGTCTGCGGTCCTTCAATCATTGATCCAGTTTCATTAGAAGAGAAGGGAATTCTTAGAGATGTGTGGCTTGAGTTTCTCCCACTTAACTGTTTCAAATGTTGTAGAAAGTCATTATTATTCGGTCTCTATGAAACTTTATGGAGTCCAGGTATTTCACGTGCTGTTTCTCCCCTCCATAGTCTCTGAAGCCAGGGACAGATGATTCACCTCCATGGACCCAGGCAGTCCAGCAAGTGGGGTAGAAAAGCATACCCCATATCGTTCCATTCTGTTACTATCTTTTTGTGTCTGTATTTGAGGGACCAGCATATAAGGTCTTGATCTTTGTGATATGACTTCCGTGAGCATATTTTATAGTAAATTTGAATGTTTACCTGTAAGAACTTTATCACTCACACATATTCCTGTTAAGCAGAAGTGTTTAATTCTGAAAAAAATAGAACATGGACCATCACTCCTAAGGGAACCACACAGACACGTAGCCATGGCCATCACTCCGAAGGGAACCACACAGACACGTAGCCATGGCCATCACTCCGAAGGGAACCACACAGACACGTAGCCATGGCCATCACTCTGAAGGGAACCACACAGACACGTAGCCATGGTTGCTCTCTAACCTTTGCTGCACCTGGTAAGATTTGTAGATTTGCCTTTTCCCCTCAATCTAAATGACCCTTAAAGGTTTTTCAGTGTCTTCTGGAATTATAGTTTTGTTTTATGGAATCACAGATTTTCTTGGGTACTTACTAATATCCTATAGATCAAAGTTGTTTCTTTAAATGTCCGGTTCCTGAGAATGTCACCAATATCATGTATTGGTACATAGTACAGTGTCCAGATGGTGTCACTGAGCATGTAAATAAAATTTTTGAAACAAGAGTCTCTCTGTGTAGCCCTGGCTGTCCTGGAACTTGTATAAAGACCAGGCTGGCCCCAACTCACAGAGATTGTCCTGCCTCTCCCTCCCAAGTACTGGGATTAAAGGTGTGCACCATCATACTCCGCTTGTGGATTTTATTCTTAATTATAGGATTCTGTTGTTGAAAGGACTATAGTAATAAAGGTTTGTGGTTTCATAACTGTATATTTTTGGAAGCAGTGGCCCAATGATAACAAAATTACCCTTTTCAAGATAAATATATAGCAATTGTTTATAACAAACATAGACTGGTGTATCTGGAAAGAAAAATGCAGTTCTCGGGCCTGAAAGATGGCCCAGCAGGTATAAGCAGCTGCCACACACACCTAATAACCTGACCTCAGTCTTCAGATCTCACGGTAAATCAGAGAGCTGACTCCTGGAAGAGCACCCTGATGTCCACACACATGCATACAGTCACACAGCACACATACACACAAACCCTATTTTCTAAATCTCAGTCTAGAATTCTCTCCCTCAGTCCATCTACTGCTGCTGTTCCTTTACATGGGATGATGTTCCCTAGTGACCAAAGGTTAAGATGAATAGATGGCTAGTGGGCACACCTCAGCAGGTAGGGATGTTACTGTAAATGTGAGCAGATAGTTTATCCACTGAGCACGTGGTAATGCTTGATCCTCAGGCCCTGGTGACTAACATTTCAAGTTGTCATACCTCAAATTCACTATTTGCATCTCATAACTTCTCTAATGCCCACTGGACATGTGGCTTTACATTACAATAGTTAACTCTATTCAGAGCTATAACAGTATGACCAAAGCTGTTCACAGAGGCTAATTCATAGCACTAACTGCTTTTTTGACTAAATGAGACTGAATATAAATAATATAGTCTTTAGTGCAAAGAGGAACAAAAAAACGAATTCTTTCAAATAAGCATCTATACTGTATTTAAATAGTTTTAAAGGACCAATGGAAAATGTGTGTGTGTGTGTGTGTGTGTGTGTGTGTGTGTGTGTGTATGTGTATTCATTATGGAAAGTAACGATATTTAAATGTATGTTAAATTAATTTTAATGATTTAATCATAAATGATTAGACATGAAAAGTTTTAAATAGAAATATTGAACAGGAAAATAGGCCTGAGACATGTTCCCTCATAAAGAGTTACAAAAACAATCCTTTGGCAAAACTGACCAGAGAAACAGAAAGTGTTATGGGCACATCAGAGCGCTTTGCTCCTGGGTGAGAGAGCTTTTAGAAGAACCTAAGGCTAAGGAGAAGGCTCGTACAGGCTAGGAAGAAGTACGGATTGGGTTCTCTGTAGACCCAGCCTTTCCCTCACCCTTCCTTGTTGGTGAGTTTTTCTTTCCACTAAGCTGGGTAAGAAAAAATAAATATCTGTCTTATATATTTTGTAGTTTCACTTACAAGCAGCAGACCGGGTAAAATATACCTGATAAAGATAAAAGGTAGTTTGGAATCATATAAAATAAATATTTATAATTTCCAGTTCATTTTAAGTCACTGTTGGCTATCATTATCCCTGTGCTAAGTGTTGAGAACTAAGTGTTGAGGTGTGTGTGTGTGTGTGTGTGTGTGTGTGTGTGTGTGTGTGTGTGTGTGTGAAGAGACATGGATTGTCTTGATAGGTTAGTGGCTTGGGAGGTGACTCAAGTGTGGCGAAGAGAAGGGAGGAAGAGGAGGAAGAAGAGAGAGAAAATGCAGAAGGAAGCCAGCTGAAAAAGGGAGGAAGGTATAGGAACAGGAAAGGGGTGGAGAGGCGGCTCAGCAGCTCAGAGTGCACGTACTCTGTAAGAGGGCCCGGGTGGTTCCCACCATCCACATTCAGGTGCCTCATAACTGCCAGGAACTCCAGCGCCAGGGCACCTGGGGATCACCTCTGGCCGCCACAGCACCTGCATCTCTGCACAGTAAAGAGCAGTTATGACAAAATATTGCTAACGTACCATATCAACCTGCTTTTCATTATTAAGAATTTCCTCTCATGAGGTGAATCCCAAAGACTTTGCCCTTTTGGTTCTATTTGAAAGTGAATTTTTTTGTATCACTCCTAAGATTTGGAATCCCAAGACAGTGGCATCTATTCTCGAGCTCAGAAAAATACTGATTGTGATGTATGGACTTATCTTTGACACAAAACAGCCTCTGGGTTGGTGATAGGTCTGGTTAACTAGCACTACCAGAGTTCCTTCCCATTAATGCCAGTTAGGTAGATTTCGCTCCAGATCTGTTTTGGTCCAGAAGTTACTGATGGGAGTGTCAGGCTCTTGGTACCTTGGGTCTCACTGGAGAATCCGTTCGTTTGCTCAGCGACTGCTTCTTACACTTCTGCGTTTATGTAATGAATCTTTACAACATGAATTACATGTCTGTATTAGAAAAATGTGTCTGCACACAAGTTTCCCTTACTTTAAAGCCCTACACTCAGGAAGCCCTACATTTCTCTGTATCTACCTGAGGTTTTTCTTTGAAACAATTTACTCCCTCTACTGGCTCAAACTTTGAAATGAAAGTATGTGAAAATGTAGTTCTGATGAGGAATCATGCTTGCTTATGTCCTTTGTGTTAGAGTTTTTCCAAGGTATAAAATTAAACTCTAAGCTCAAGAATCCAAGAGATATTCTATAATTCTTTTGAGAACAATAATGCAATTCTGACACTAGCAATGATTTGAAAATTAAGAAAGTCTGGTGTGTAGATTTAGAGTATATAGTAGGTGCTCAATAAATATTTATTAGTTTCTTGGATGTGGTCATACTTTGTTATACATAGATTATGGATATTTCATTGTAGAAGCTTTAAGTCAAGCATTCTATTTAATGAGTCATCTGTGTTTCCATGACACTTCCTCACAACTCCAGCCACATGTGTTAGTAATATTCCCTGGGCTATGAACTCTTACAGGACAGGCCTAGTCTAGTATTTGTCTTTATGGTGTGTCTCTGTCATGGCAGACTGGTTATCCACTGAATGTTGTTGACCTTCAACATTGCATTATAAATATCTTCCAGATGGAGTACAACAGACAGAAAGCTCCAGTAGTTAGAATTTTTTACAGTCTATCTTTATCATGAAGAATTGAATAACCCTTACCTAAACATGAGACTGGTAGAACAGAAATAGTAGTTAACATGGAGCAAGGTGTGGTTACCATCTACATCTGTTCTAACGTGGAATGATAATAGGCAGGGACAGCTATGCCGAAGTTGAAGGACACTTTATAACTCATTGTGGGCCAATGCAAAGGCAGATTTTCATACATGTATGTGTGTGTGCGTCTTAATTTTTTTTAAAGACAATATATTTGGTCTTATATTTCTGAAATATGTTAGTTGCATGTTGAAAAATGTCAAGTTGCATGTGTAGAAACATTCTTACACACCTAGCCCTGCACATGCTCATAGATTGGTACTTTATAAAGCATTTTCCCAGGAATATTTAGCTCTGCAAAACAGAAATAGATGTGAGATGAGAGAGAAATATGATTCATTTTGGTAAATGCCCAGTTCTTTGGTTTCTTCCTAACTACAGGGTTTTCCACACCCTTTAATTGTTATTGTGAAATGTGGATTTAAAGAAGGGAGATTCAATATCCAGATGTGATGCTTTAGGACTTTTTATAAACTCACTCTAGGCAATGGCTAAGCTCTTTTGGGAAACAGGAGTGTACATAATCAGGACTTCGCAGTGTAGCCAAATGGGTCTCTCTACATCTCTGAAATACCACCAGCATTCCTCTGTGATGGGAAGTGTCTTCATTGGTAGAAAATATTGATGGAGCTGCCTTGAATTCATTTCTTTTTTAAATCATCTGACAAGCCTCACAAATCTGTGTTTAACTTAAAATGCTGAACTTTCATGATGCAGGAATACTGGGTCATGGTTTCCTTGCCATGTTTCTTGGTAAATATTTTCTTTTTTTTTTTTTACATTTTTTTTATTATTAAGAAATTTTCTGTTCATTTTACATACCAACCACAGTTGCCCCTCTCCTCCCTCTTCCTGCCCCCCAGCCCACCCCCCATTCCCACCTTCTCCAAGGCAGGACTCCCATGGGGAGTCAGCAGAGCCTGATACATTCAGTTGAGGCAGGTCCAAGCCCCGCCCCCTGACCCAAGGCTGTATAAGGTGTCTCAGCATAGGCACTGGGCTCCAAAAAACGCACCCATGCACCAGGGATGGATCCTGATCCCACTGTCAAGGGCCCCTTAAGCAGGTCAGGCTAAACAGCTGCCTCGCCTATGCAGACATACTGGATCATGGTTTCCTTGCCATGTTTCTTGATAAATATTTTCTTTTAACCAGTCCACTCTAAATACCATGAAGACAGAAGCCATGCTGTAATATTCACTGCCACAAAGTGTCAGACATTGAGTAGCACTCTGAAAATATTCAGTGACTAAATGAAGTCATCATAATCATTCTGCATTCATAAACATGGGAAAATGGTACTGTGTGTGCAAAGGATGTAATCCTAGAGTGCTCAGCTTGGTGGTTGCCTTGGTTCCCCACATCGAGATTCCCATGCCTCCTTGGATAAGGGCTTACTACCAATGGAAAAATAGCAATGTGACCTCTTTAGAGGGAAATGGAACAAGAGGATCCAGTAACCTCAGATTTGACCTTAGCTAAACTTCAGGGCTATATGATATTTTAGATTTTTTTTTTTGTCTGTAGAAGAAATCCAGTAAAACTACTGTTTTAACATCTAAAACTTTTAAATTACTGATGTTCACACAAACATTTCAAAATATTTTTTAGTTTAATTCTCTATTCAGTGCCCAAAGTGTCTAAAAACTCTGTAAATACAGAGAAAACCATGACAGATATTTGAAAGAGTTGGGAGTTTGGTAAAAGATACAGAAAGGACAAAAGTGAGGAATCTGACATTTTCGGGTTGTCTTAGAACTGTTGGGTCAAATGTGTAAAAACGTTCGACACCACTGTTGCACCATTACAAAGAGTCTAGTTAGCTAGTTTATAAACCCAAATGGTTGGGTGTGGTAGCGCATGCCTTCGGTCTCCACTGTTCAGGAGGCTGGGGTGTGAAGAGGCTGGCTTGAGCAACCTACAGTTTGGAGACCAGCCTGGGCAATATGGTTGGTAAAACTAGAGAGGAGGGGAGGAAGGAGGGAGAGAGAATAAATCCAAATTTAGAGTTTTACATTTTTACAGATGGGTTGCTCAGAAACACAGGCAGTTGCAGTCCACACTAACATGAATGGTTGGAAATGTTGAGTGGGGTAAGATACATAGAAAATGAAACTCACACATCACTGGAGGAAGGGGGTTTACAGTGGTCTGATGGCTAGCAAAACTGGTAGTGTTTACCTCCTTTTTATGTGTGCCTGAGAAAATGAGTGTCCGTGTCCAACAAGGGAAACACAGAAAAACATTTAAAAGATGTTCATTCACTGTACCGAAATCTGTAGACACCCATCAACAAGGGGTTTAAAAAAAAAAAAAAAGACTAAATTCTGCCCTGTTGGCACAGTGGGACAGAAGCACTGACGTGGGCAGTCTCCACATGCCATGTTGAGCAACGAAGCCATGCACAGTGGTGGTGTCCATACACCTCATGGTCCTTCAGATGACATTCAAGCCAAATGAATCCAGGAGGAGGACAGGGTCCCCTAAGTGTACCAGGAAGGTCCCAGGAGGAAGTTTTATGGGGATGGAAATCCTAGATGCTTTGTTCTAAGAGGTGATTTCATAGGTTTAGACTTCGGTGAAAATACCTTGTCCGTGTGAATAGTTGTGTATATCTAAACATTATTCAGTAAATTAATATCTTAGATGAATACAAATATATATATTCATAAACTGATGCTAACAGTGGCTAAAATTTAATTTTTTCTTTACAAGAGGCCTTTGTTTGGTTGATTTGGTTTGGTTTTTTGAGACAGGTGTCAAAACCTGGCTGGCCTATAACTTGGCTATGTAGACCAGGCTAGAGTCAAACTGATAGCAATCCTCTTGCCTCCATCTCCTGGGAGCAGAGATTACAGGCATGTGCTAACAGCCCACATACAGAAACTTTCTTTAAGATTACAAAATGGATTTTGTTGCCATATTTGTGAATCCAGAACATTTTTCATAACTTCATTAATAACCTCAAGAAAGACCATTTTTCCTCTCCCTGGCTTGGTTTGTTGTTCTTTTCTGGTTTTGTTGTTGTTGTTGCTGCTGCTGCTGCTGCTATTGTTTGGTTTTGTTTATTTGATTTTGAATTTGTAGGGGTGGGGGAGAGCAGTTTTGGAGAGGTATTTCTAATGATCACACATTTGACAGCTTTTTAGTGGCTGCTATATGTCAAATATAATAGCAAGTGACAGAGTTTGGATCTCAGATAACCCTAGACCTGTGGGTCGCAACCACTCTTTCACAGGGGTCGCATAGCAGATATCCTGTGTATCAGATATCTACTTTAGGGTTCATAACAGTAGCAAAATTATAGTTCTGAAGTGACAGTGGACATAATTTTATGGTTGGGGATTGCCACAACATGAGGTGTGTTAACAGTATTAAAGGGTCGTAGCATTAGGAAGGTTGAGAACCACTGCTCTAGAGGCAAAGTGTTAAAGATTGGTCCCCAGGGCAGGATTACTGGGAAGCTCTGGAACCTTCAGGAGATAGGTCTTCAGGTTATTGGGGGCATGCCCTTGGGGAGGATTGTGACCTCATGCACCTTCTAGCTCTTTTTGCTCCTTGGTTCTTAATGTGAGCAGTTTGCTGCCCGTGACATTGCCTCCCCACTGGCCCAAAGGAGTAGGGCCAGCCTATCGTGGACTAGAACCCCCAAAACTGTGAGGCAAATAAACCTTTTCTCTCGTAACTTGATTGTCTCAAGTATTGCGTTGTAGTAACAGAAAGCCAGCCACACAAGTATGGGGATCTGAAAGTAAGTAATGTCATTATAGCATTCAGTTCTGTGGGGTAACAGAGGTGGAAGTCGATTTTTGTGGTCACACCACATATCAGAACAGGGCCTGAGAGAGGTATACTGTGGGAATATAGAGCAGGGAACTGTTACTTCTTTCAGAAGGTTCCAGGAGACTCTTAGGGTACTAGGCCCTACTTCTGCCACCTATGAGGGTTCCCATATATTAAGTATCCACAGTGATTATTTAAGATAATGTTTCATCTCCTGGAAGAGAAACAATACTCTGTATTCTTCATGCTTCCTTAGACACCACTGTAATCACGTCTCCAACCACCAGTTTTAAGGATAAAGAAACTTATCTGCCGCAGATTTCTAGAAAGCAGCAGCGTTCTTTGAAATGTTTGTAAATGGAAAGGTCTTTTCTTTGAATTGGCTGTGAGGCATGAACTTGGACGGGTGCTCTTCCTTTCCTGCACTGTTTGCATGCAGCAACCACAGGGCCCTAAGCACAGTGCAGCTGGAGCTCCACGTCTAGGTGAGAAACCTGCTGTTGCCTTTTATGTTCACACATGTCTCTCTCCCAATAGCGGATGTACCTAGAAATACTTTGTGAAGTCCTTGGTATTCGTGTGGTTCTTCCTAGAAACTGAGACAAGTTCAAGAGAAGCATTGCAACCCATTAGCAATAAGTGAATTCACATTTCTACAATTATCTGTTAGTGGATTTCTTCTCATTTATCCTTTCTTCCTCTCTGCTTACAGAAAATATATAAGAATTATTTTCATTCTAAAGATGTTTTAAATATGGTAAGGATAGAATAGTGTTTGTTTAATTTCCTCTTCTGTATTTTATGAATGACTAAGGATATATATTACGTATCAGGCCTTTTTTGTTGTTTGTTTTAGCAACTTTCAAATCAGAGAGTAAATTCACACTGCTACCATTATATCCATGAAATTATACTATGTTCTGGAAACTTCTTAAGCCTAAAGATTTGGTTGGTTGGTGGGGGAGGCGTTTAGTTTGGGCTAAGAATTATGTTATAAAATAGTAGGCAGTGGTAGTCAGGCTTCCAAGCTGTATTTTTCTTCGCCTGTTCCTACAACTCCAGCCATGTTGTCAAATCTGTAAATGGGTGAGGGGTGAGTCTGAGGAAGAGCCTGACTGGAGGAACTGGTGAGTGACTTCATTTGCAGAGGTGGAAGTGGAAAAGGAGAGTAAGGTTGGGAGGAAGGCCAGTGGCGCAGTAAAGGATCACAGAAGTATGCCCACCATACCAGGCTCCTGGCCTCATGCAGAGCATTGTGGGTAAGCAGTCCTTCCCTCACCTCTATCCAGGACCCAGCCACTTGCTCCTCCGTGACACTAATGTGCCAACGGGCGACCATTTTAGTGAAAACCTTTCAGATATCATCATAGGAAAACATCTTGTCCTTCTCAGATTTTTGGTAAACCTACACTGCTCTAGAAATGTTGATCTTTAAAAAAATAAAAAAGCATTGTTTTAAAGTGATAGCTAAACAAAAGACCTAAAAGAATACATCTGTGTAGCTAGTTTTCCTGGTCCTGCCTGACCCATGATCAGGACAAATCTCTCTCACCCGCCAGTCCCACAGCTGCTCAGACCTAACACACAGAGACTTATATTGTTTACAAACTGTATGGCCTCAGCAGGCTTCTTGTTATCTAGTTCTTATATCTTAAATTAACTCATTTCTATTAATCTATAAGTTGCCACATGGCTCGTAGCTTACCAGTATCTTAACATCTTCTCATGGGGGTGGCTGGCAGCGTCTCTCTGCCTCAGCCTTCCACTTCCCACAATTCTCCTCTCTGCTAGTCCCACCTATACTTCCTGCCTGGCTACTGGCCAATCAGTGTTTTATTTATCAATCAATCATCCACAGCACATCTGAGCCAGCTATGGTGGTGCATGCCAGCAATCTCAGCTTACTGGAGACACGGCAGGAGGATCACTGCAAGTTCCAGGCCAGCCTGGTCTACATAGAAAGTTCTAGGCTAGCCAGGGCTATATACTCAAGATCCTATCTCAAGAGGAAAAAAAAAATCAAAATAGGTCTGAGAATAGATGTTAGTGGTAGAGTACTTAGCATGTGTGAGGCCCTGGGTTCAGTTCCTGGCGACCATTCTCCCTCCCCCAAGGGAAGGAAGGTCTGAAGTCAGTGAGCGCACAGTGAGAATGAGGTCCCAGCCCTGCTTCAGTCCCGGCGCGGCCACTCACCAACTCCTCGCTCACGGACTCTCTCCACCTGCTCTTACCTGTTCCTGCAAGTGGTCAGCGGTGCTCACCCCAACCTTCAACTGAAGATGATGAAAATATGAGACGGTTAGTCCAACACAGACCTCTACATCCGCTATGCTTCACACAGGCCTCCTTTCTCTTTTCCCCTAGCCCCTTCTTTACCCTGAGATAAGATTGGAGGGAAAAAAGAAGCAGCTCCAGAGAAAGGTCATAAAATCCCACAGTCGTCCATCCTGATACTTGACAGTTCCTGTCAGAAAACCGATCCTCCTGGCTGCCTCCGGGTCCCAGTGCTGCCGTCTGAGTCCTCTGTTTTGTTCTCCGCTCCTGTTTGCACTTTCAGCCTTGTCAGATGAACAGCGTGAGACATCCTAATCGTCAAAAGCATGTTTCCTCTATTTCTTTCCTTCAACATTTGACCCCAAATAATCAGAGTGCTCTGTGCCTGAGTCCATTTTTGGTAGCCCGGGTTCGTTGGAAAGTACAGGGCTAGTTCTCTTTTTCTGTGTACACCTCTGTGACAGATGCAGATGGGAAACTGATGCCGTGCAGCCAGCCACACCTTGGTGGCTCCTTCCCATCTAAGGAAGGCAGTGCCCATGGAGTTCAAGGATGTTGAAGAGTGTGTACCTGGGCTTAGTTTACAACTGTGCTTGCAATTCCCCCCTCATTGGCCACATAGCCTGCTGGAACTCATGAAGTTGTTTTGCATACAGCCTGTATAAAGATGAGCACAGTACACAGGGGTAGGAAGGCCCGGACTGCAGAGGCCTCCATAACAAAAATAAATCATGTTTGACAATTCTCTTTGAAGTCCCAGTAATTATGTGGCCTCCCAAAGCATATAGATTTCCTTAAGAGTTAAAACAGCTTTTCAGAGGAAGTGATGAGCTACACAGCCTGCCATATCCTGTGTTCAGAATAATTTTCATTTCTCCTTATCTGTGAAGGTTGAAGGAATGTCTGCAAATATTTGCTTGGTTTCCATGGTGAAGGCAGAGGGCGATCGAGTGGTGATTGTTTATTGTCACAATCAAAGCTCTGCCATATTATATTTTTGCAAAGAGGATGAATTTGTTGCTTGAAACATAATAGACGCTTAGCAAGTTGTGACTGTTTTAAGTTTCACTAGTTCAAGACGAAATTTAAATAATGCAGCTTGAAGGAAAACATGAGCCTGTCAGGCCTTTTAGAACTTAATTTACAAGAATAAAGTGGCCCTGGCACTTTATTAAAAAGTCATCTGATGATTAGAGATAGTGTTGGTGGAGGGTCTGGGGATGCAACCCTGCTCCATACCCCATGTCCTACCCTGGCTTGCCCTTCCTAACACTGGAACCTTCCATTCTGCTCTCTGCTAGCCACTCAGACATCTGTTAGGACAGACATGCACTTTATACCTGCGATGTACATTACTCTGCAAGGTGCTGGGTATGAAAAGTCTAACTGGTTCTCTACTCTCAAACTGCTGATTCTGGGTCTATTCAGCTGTAAGGACACATGAAACAGATACATACGGTGTGGTAAGAGCTGGGATCACTTGTGTTTGGGGATGGACTAGGCAAGGTGGGGTTCACAAGAATTAAGAATGCCGTTGTAAGGTGGACCCTCTAGATAAACGGCTAAGCATTATCTAAAGGTCACAAGGCGTGACATAAGATGCATATTTGAAGAACCTCAAAGCTGCTGGGTAAGTCAGTGATCATGGAGTTAAGCAGAAGACGTGGTGTCTTAGTTAGGGTTGCTGTTGTTTTAATGAAACACCATGACCAAAAGCAACTTGGGGAGGAAAGAGTTTACTTCCCTCACAATTCCACAGGACAGTTCATTATCCAAAGCAGTGAGGACAGGAACTCAAGCAGGGCAGGAACCTGGAGGCAGGCGCTGATACAGAGGTCATGGAAAGGTGTTGCTTACTGGCTTGCTCAGCCTGCCTTCCTACAGAATCCAAGACCACCTACCCAGGGATGGCACCACCCACAGTGGGTTGGCCACCCCACCCCCCCATCACTAGTTAAGAAAATGCCCTCCAGGCTTGCCTAGAGTCTGATCATTGGAGGCATTTTCTCAACTACGGTTCCCTCCTTCCAGATAACTCTAGCTCGTGTCAAATCGACACAAAACTAGCCAGCACACCTGGGTAGGTAGTATGTGTTAGTATTGTGTTCCCCAAAATATTGTGCACCCTAATAAACTTATCTGGGGTCAGAGAACAGAACAGCCACTAGATATAGAGGCCAGAAAATGGTGGTGCACATGCCTTTAATCCTATCACTTGGGAGGCAGAGATCCATCCGGATCTCTGAGTTTAAAACCACATTGGAAACAGCCAGGCATGGTGACTCACGCCTTTAATCCCAGGAAGTAATGGCAGAAAGCAGAAAGGTATATAAGGCGTGAGGACCAGGAACTAGAGCTGGCTAAGCTTTTAGGTTTAGGCATTTAGCAGCAGTTCAGCTGAGATTCATTCTGGATAAGGACTCAGAGGCTTCCTGTCTGAAGAAGCAGGATCAACTGAGGAATTGGCAAGGTGAGGTGGCTGTGGCTTGTTCTGCTTCTCTGATCTTCCAGCGTTGACCCCAGTACCTGGCTCCAGGTTTGTTTTTATTAATAAGACCTTTTAAGGTTCGTGCTACAAGTGGTACTTTTGCTTGTGAAGAGAGGAAACAAGTAGAGGAACAAGTATCAGATGAAAGGCAGGGCAGGCACTTTGAATTTGAAGTTTTTATAGAAGGACTACATCTCGTGATGTCCAGGAGACCATGATCATTGTGGGTGTGGTCCTCTTCAGAGTCCTGGGTACTGTATGAATTTGAGGCTATCATGTGAGAATGAGTGTTGTACATCATTTAAGTGATATTACCTCCTGAGAGAGCAGTCACTTGAGGAGAAAGCAGGAGGAACTCTGAACCTGGTACTCCACACTTAAGACCATGCCACACCTCCTGAACCCAGTTGCCCTTTGGCCGAGTTGTTTGACTGTGTGCTTTCCTAATTTGTGGCCACACTGTCTCTTGCTAACATAGTGCCTTGTATAGAGAGAGCACATGATGAACTTAACTGAAGCTCGCTTTGATCTAGGTATAAGGTTTGCTCTTTGGAATGAAACCTTCTTGGCCGACCTATACTTAAATACAAATAATAAACAAAGGCTTGGGAAGAGGGCTTCTGGTGCCCGGTAGAATTCAGACTTGAAGAGTTTCAGGTCAAGAGGGTCTCACACAAGAAAGGGCCAGTTGGTAGGAAGTCATCATATCTAATGGGACCCATGGATCCCATGGGATCCAGGTGGCTATGGTGCTGAAGAATGCCCTTCCAGCTGGTAATGGATGTGTCAAAACAGAGAGAAGAGGATCGCAGACACACTGTGCTCCAAGCATGGAGAATCTCCTGTAGAGCTTGCCCACTTCTTAGCACATGTCAGAACACTTCCTTTAGCCGCTAGTTACAAATGAGTGAATGTGAGATGGCTTGGTTGTGTTTGTTGCAAAGTATTCTGTGTGTGTTTACTGGTATGTAACTCTTTAATAGTTCCATGTATCACTATAATGAGAAGACTGCTTGCAAGAACTCAAAATTCAATTCTTTCTCATATGTGCATTCTAAATGTGTAATGTTAAATAACTGGCTTTTTTAGATCCTTTATGAAAAGACAATAAAATTATTCCTAGTTTTTCATCTCACAAACCATACCAGTTTTCTGTAGGAAGACAGACATACTAAAAGGCTTTTATGTTGGCCTGGATATATAGATGGGAAAGAACAGAATTTGGGAAGATTTTGTAGTCTGTTGAAGATGATGTTAATGTTCCTCATGACGTGTTGTCTATGTTCACAGTTAAGGCCTGTTAAAGTGGGCCCAGAAATAAGGTAGCAACCCACAGGAGTCACTGACACTGAGGGCATGCAGGGACAGCTTCGGGTTTGGTCCTTCTTACCCTTACCTTGCCATTAGGGCCTCTCAGAATGTTGGCCACAGAGCACCTTACAGATCGCCCTATCCCAAAGTCCTCTGTGACAAATGAGGAAACAGACGAGAAGATTCCATCTGCAGCACTTTGTAAGCTATGAGTTGGGGTCCTGACAGAAAACTGATAGTCAAGAGGAGGCGTTTCCAGGGAGATCTGTTTACTGCGGCAGGATGAAGATGCAAGGTTTGGATCTTAGGGCAGTCAGATGTCAACTGTTCTGATTCTGAGGGAAGGGGATGTTACCGGAATGAACATGCTGCCTGAGGCAGACATTGGCATTGTGGGACAACTTACTGGGAAAGTCATGGAGTTCAGGACCTGTTCGTGTTCTCTCTCTCTCTCTCTCTCTCTCTCTCTCTCTCTCTCTCTCTCTTCTCTCTTCTCTCTTCTCTCTTCTCTCTTCTCTCTTCTCTCTTCTCTCTTCTCTCTCTCTCTCTCCTCCTCTCCTCTCCCCTCCTCTCTTCTTCTCTTCTCTTCTGTTCTCTTCTCTCTCTCTCTCTCTCTCTCTCTCTCTCCCTCTCTCTCTCCCTCTCTCTCTCCCTCTCTCTTCCTCTCTCCCCCGTCCCCACCCCTCTCTGAACTCCTGCCAAGACTCCCCAGTAGCCAAGCCCAATAAGGAACTGGAGGCATAAGGCAGATAGATAGGGCCACCTCCAGGGCAGAGATCATTCAGACAAAGGAAAGATCTCCAGCCTGACGTTCACCAGGGCCTCTCTACCAACTGTAGCCACCTAGCATGAAGCCCATGATCTTGGCAGTGTCTTCAGGATCCAGGTGAAAGTGAAGTGTGCATAAATACAAGACTGCTGAGTAAAATACCGGGTGGGGGCGGCTGACTCGGATGTGTGTTTTGAGTCCACACTGGCTTTGGCTCTACTTTATCTTACAGTCTTATTGAACTGGTTCAAAAAAAAATTGTGAATAGAGATCAAAGCCCTTTAAACAGATACACTGACTTATGTAAACATCCTTGAGCTCCCCCTCAGCTCCCCCTCCTGCTGCCAGATCCATTCAACACCTCTAGAGGCTGTTAATACATGTAATGGTTGTAATAAACATGGTGTTTGCTTTGGTTCCAGCTGGCCCCAGCCAGACTCTGCCTGTAGTTCCTATTGTTATCTTTGCTTACTGGACAACTGCATTGTTACCATTGGTAGCAACCTTTGTCACAGATTTCTCAGCCTTGATTCTTACACATTGAGCTCATGGCTTCCCACGACAGTGTTTTCAGATTCAGACTTAACATTATACATTGGCTTTTAAGGATATTTAGAACTGTTGAGTGAAGAGAGTGAAAATTTAATTGTGTCATTGAGAACTGTGCTTATATCATGTAATAAAATCATGAAACATTTTTATCAGTACTTTTCACTCTTTATAAAGCTTTCAAATTAATAATTAATACTTTTCTGTTTGTACAGACTTAAACTGGTTGTACATTGGGTAGTTTTCCATCAGAAATTTTCAGACACAGAAGTATAATAATTCCTAAGAAAAACAAATTTGTATTTTGCTGCCAAGGACTTAAAACTAGATTTGGTTGCAATAAAATGTTTTAAATCATAAAGAATTTTGGGTTTTAAAATTATAGCAACTTAATATGAGAATTGAAAGATTATGGATTAGACAGTATAGAATAGTCATATAAAATAAGATGTTAATACTGGGAAACATACATATATATATGCATATATATCATAATAATACATAAACCAGAGGATGACTTTTAGAAAATGCTACTTATGTCTACTATAAAAGGTGATGCTTTGCTACATTTTAAAGTAAGCCTTGTGTACTACTGGGAATTATTCTACCTGAAAATTAAATAGGAGGGGAAGTCTTAACAACTCAATTTCTTTTCCACAAAAATACAACCAAAATCAATGTGTCTTGAGATTAATATTGTTAGTTCAGGGAGAGTGTGAGCATAATCTAATTCCTCTCTGTTTTGCTTGGTGATGATTTGTACCATCATCATGTGAGAGGAGTTAGTGAGCTTACTAAGTGAGAGTGTCCCTGCGTCATTATGTGGATGTTGTTAGTAGGTGGCATCCCTTATAGACCACCGTTATGGTCCGTGCTGGAAGACAACAGCACGGTGTTCAAGGAAATAATTTGACACCAAATGGAGCTGAATTTCTACAATTTGCAGATTCACCTAAAAAAAAATCTCACAATATAATGTTTCAAAATAAATTCAAAATCATGTCCACCAGTGGTTTAATTCCAGCCTGCCTTTACCTGTTGACTCATGGGTGTTTGGCAATAAAAGTTCTCCATGAGATTTCCAGGAGGGTGCAGATCGTCAGATAGCCCTCGCCTGGAATCCCAGCCCTTCTCAGCTACATGCTTTGGACCAGGCTATACCACCATCTGAAATTCCCAGTTCTCAGCTCTAAAGGAAAATGTGCTCACTAACCACAACTGGCTCCCACCAGCCACCTTGTGGGTATACTCCAGGCTTGGTGACAGATGCCCACTGTGAGCTGGATGCCTGTGTCCCTGCATATTTTTCTAGGCACACTATGGTCATTATGCTCACACTTACACATAATGTCTTAACAAAAATCAGAACATACTGCAATAGAGCTCAGAGTCGATTATTCGCTCAACAGTGTTCATGGGCATCTTTACACGATGCAAACAATCCCATTCTTTTTTGAAAGATAAATAATGCCCTCCTAGTGGTCATTGCTGCGGCATAAACATCCTTAGGAATGACTGTTTGTTTAGTAGTATAAATGTTTCTGAGAATGCTGTATCAGGAACATGTACTATTAACTTTGCACATGCTGTCTTACTTTGCTTTAAAAGAGTTGTGCCAGTCTGCAGTTTAAAACTTCCGATGATATTGTTCTGCTAATTTCTTCACATCAGCCCCACCCCGGGACAGTTGCATTGATCGTCTCAGTCCCACCCCCATCTTTGGCGGTTTGTATTTCTCACGGGTTGACTGCCCACTTTTCAGTTGTGCTCTTTTCTTGCCGGTTTATACAAGTCCTTCAAGCGGTGTGGTGTTCGGTCGTAGCCGACTCACCCATGGGGGTGTCGAGCCTTGTAAATCCGTCTCCTTCTGGACTTCATGTGGTGGTTTTGTCTTTGACACCTTCTGGTTTCTTTGGCTCAGAGTTGTTTTCTCCCCAATATCATTGGGTTTTCCTATTTTTTATATTAATATTACCTTTATTGTAGGGCTTTTCACATTGGTGCCATGCTTTGCCATGCCATTTATTTAGGTTTTATGTTCTTCAGCAACAGTTTGTATCATTTCTCTTTGTATAGATTTTATATTTTTAATTCCTGTTTTACCTTTTTGTATTGCTGAATGAATATGCTGTTTTCTTTACATTTTACAGCTGAATTAACTAGGACTTGTATGTTAGTCTGTGTGTACCATCTGAATTCTCATTCCTTTACTAATATTGTATCATCGTAAATATTAATTGCCAAAAATGTAATGCCAACCTGTGTATGAAATGTAAACTTCAGAAATTCTGGGGTGGGGAGAGAGATGAGAAGGAGCAGTGACAAGGCTGGGACCTCCCTCAGAATTGGGCAGACACCGCGAAGTGCAAGGACTTGTATGACGG